>JAVJIF010034760.1:0-37023 GCA_038442645.1 Agave tequilana
TAAAAATTTGATTTCAAAGCTTGATTTGGTTTTACAAGAGAAAGTGGAGATTTCTAACGAAAGGGATTCATTGAAATCTAAACTTGATCTTGCCCTAATGAAACAAGATCTTGAAAAATAAAAATGATTGTGAAAATGTTTTGAAGAAAAATGAGTCTTTAACTCAAAGCTTGATTTTGTTTTAAAAGAGATGAATCTTTGAAAAACAAAATTGATTTGATTTCAAAGATTTAGAAGTTTGCTTAAATAAAAATAAATCTTTGAAAATGATTAGATACACATATTTGCCATGCTAGTGTAGCTTCACCATCTAGCACACCTATTGCATGCACCTCTTCTTCCTTGATTGATAATGATATTTGTATGCTTAAGAAGAGTGTGGATTGTTGGGCTCCACTTTGAGCCATTGTGCCATAAACCATACACGTTTGGAATCCATGTTTCGCAAGAAACAATTCCATCTATGCATGCACACCATACACGGCATACACATGCTTCACACGTTCATGTACACAACATTATGTATGCTCATGTGTATACTTGTACACATTGTGAGACATAAGGGCCACCTTGCTAAATTTTGCTATAAATACATGATGAAAATTTAGCAACTAAATTGTTTTGGGTTAGGAAAGGAGCTAACCCCCATGGACCCAAAAGAGTATGGGTACCAAAGATCACCCCTATTGTATTTGATTTAGGTGTGGGCTCTCGCTTGACGTGAGAGTGATGGTGCCTTGAGGTGGATGCGTTCCGAGCTTTATGAGGACTATTTGGATGCATCACTTTCAAGGAGGTTTGGTGGGAAGACCACCTCGATTTGGAGACATGGAGAGTTGCCCCTATCGGTTTTGGTAACAATTTCTAAACTGTCATTTATGTTTACATGCTTTTCATATCATTGATTTTAGCATGTCTTGATGTTTCATGATTAATATGTTATATGCCATGATATTTAGATTAGTGATATACATGTTTAGTTATTTGAGATACCCATGTTTAATATGGATTTATATCTTTGTGTTCTCACATTTGTTTTAACTAATGTGTATGTCCTAGATCTATGCATGTGCATGTACATAATGATCATATGAGTTTTGTTTGATGCTTCATGTTTTGATTACATGTTTGGATGTTAGTTTTCATTAAAACTTGGATATATACTTGTACAACTAGTGAGCCACAAATAGACTATTATATGTTTGTGCTTGAACGCTCATTTGTACTCATTAGATGTACTAGTATAGCCTAGTTTTGATGATTCATGTATTTGACTTGTATTCCCATTTTGTACATGTTTTTCATGTTTATATGTTTAGCTTCATGTATATGTCTATTTTGTCTAAACTATTAGTTATACATATACATCCTTGAGCCACTTGCCTTCATGCATATACTTTTGTGGACTCGTTATGTTTGGATATGTATGTATACTTTAGTTTGTACATGAATACATATACCTTGAAGAATTCTAATTTTGATGATTTTCATGTTTTAAGGAATTTCTTATTGAGCTTAATTGCATATTTTCATGATGATATGTTTCACATAACTCTTATACACTCACTTTATTTGTTTTCTCATGATTTTGTTTTCATGAGTATGATATATATGCTTTATAGATTTTGAGTGTTTATTGATCATGTGATTTACATGTTTTTCATGAAATATATTTTTGTTTTATTCTTACTTGAAGAATTTCGTACTAGTTTACAAAATTTTCTTATAATTAGTTCGTATTCTTCATTTTGGAAGAGTTTTCAATCATGCTAAACTATTTTCAAACCTATTTTTGAAAACCCTTTCCATCAAAAGGGCGGTTGGTTGGGCGACCATGCCTTGTATCCTTCTTATTGAAAATCCTTTTAAACATGTGCATGAAATGGGTGATAGGTAATATGAGTTATACACTTGATCTTATTGTGTTTTCAATTGGTATCATTGGATCTTTTCAATTGGTATCACTATTGACATTCTTTTTGTATACTCATATACTTTTCTATATATGTATGCTTTCACTTCAAATAGTATCAATTTCGATTGGTATTAAATTTTTCATACATATATATGTTTTATTTGTGCTTACTATATCTCTATATCTTTGAGCACAAATTTTAGTTATACTAGCTTGATTTCTTCAATGATTATTATATTTCAATTGATTATATTTCAATGGTATCTTATACAAGCTTATGCATCATTTTATTTGTATTTCATAAAGGGGGAGAAAATTCATATTTCACCTTTCAATTGATTTTGTTATTTTACTCCCACACTTTATGCTCAAAATGATTTATTTATTTACAATTGGTATTTAAATTGGTATTTACTTACAATTGGTATCAATTGGTATTTAAATTTATATTAAAACATTTGTTTTATGTACCTTCAATTGGTATGTTTTATTTATTTTCAATTAATATCATGATGCACTAAATTGATTATATTTTTTTTCAATTGGTATCATAATGTTTTGTTTTGATTTCACCCCTTATTGATATTTTTTTGTTTAAGACAAAAAGGGGGAGAACATTGTTTTATTGTGTCTTTGACCCCTTTGTTGATGATTGACAAAAGAGGGAGAAGTATTTGAGTTTAATATGCATGTTTATTGTTTATTTGTAGTTTATATCAAAAGTTGTTTCATATTGATATTTTTTATTGTTGGTATCAAAAGCTTTTATTGATTATCTTCCAATTGGAATCAAGAATTTTTATTGATTGAATTTTTTTATTGATTGGTATCAAGAGCTTTTATGTTGCTTTTGTTGATCAAGTTTTCACATTGAAATTTTTATTGGTATCAAAAGCAATTAATTAAGAACATGTTTATTTAAAAAGGAAAAGGAATTTATTTTAAAAGTTTAGTATCAAGAGCATGTTTATTTCATGTTTGGTATCATGAGCATGTTCATTTCATTGTTTTATGCATGTTGATGCATATTCATGTTTAGTATTCATTGCATATATTTATTGTTTATTGCTATGCATGAGTTAAGGGGGAGCTTCTTTGAAGCTTAACTTTAATCCATGCATATATAACTCTATGAGTTTTGTCATCATCAAAAAGGGGAGATTGTTGGCCCAGAGGCCTTCCACTCTAGTTTTGATGATGATTAACTCATGTAGTTATAGTTTACTAATAATCTTGTGATGTTTAGTTTCAGATACTTAACCAAGATATTAGTAGGTTATTAGCTTCAATAAAGGTGTTTTGGAGCTTTCACATGGTGATTCAAGAGCCCGAGCGTCAAAGTCATATCTAGCACTCGTTGGAGTCAAGCTCGGTGGATCACGTTTGGATCAAGTCGACTTGGAGACGACGCTCTACAAGAAGACTTTGGTACATTGTTTAGTTTATATTTTTAGATCCATTGTTAAAGATTAGATAGTGTGATATGCTCAAGTTCACAACACACACACTTGTTTAAGTTTCATGTTTTGGTTTTCGGTTTTTGGTTTAAACCGATCTTGGTTTTCATGAATAGATAGAATCAACAAGTTTACATGGTTTAATGTATATTAGATTTGTTCTATATACATATATGCTTCAACTATTTAAACATACTTAGTTTGATAGTCTATTTCATGAGTTTGGAGTTTTGGTATTTTTAACAAAACTTATTTTTGGATTTTAAGTCAAAAATATTGATATATATCTTTATATGTATATTGGATTCTATCCATATACTACATGCTTAAATGTTGTTTCAATATCATGTTTTTGTATTTGGATGAGTTTTTGGACAAAACGATTTTCCATTTCAAAAATCCTAGTTTTGGAAAATACGGAATTTGGTTTTCGGTAAAATTTCCATAATACAAAAGAGTTCAAATGTTTGTAACTTGGTTTGATTTTTACTCAAACAAGTTTGTATTTCAAAGAGGATATAAGAACTTTTTGTGTGAATTTTTAGAGATTTTATGGGATTTATTTGACAATTAAAAACCCAGTTTTCAAATCCCTTAATCAGCCCTGCCAGGCTCTGGCGGTCGACCGGGCCGGTCGACCGGAACCCAGAGTCGGTCGACCGGATCGGTCGACCGACGTGCACGCTGACCAGCCACTTAGGCCGGTCGATCGAGCGGTCGACCGACTGAAAATGCCCCACTCTCGGGTGGGGGCGGTCGACCGGACAGTCGACCGTGAAGCTTGGCACGGTCGACCGGCAAGAGAGCAATTGCTCTCTGATTTTGGCACGGTCGACCGGGCGATCGACCGGCAGGCTCAACGATCACTTTTTTGACCGTTGGCCGGTCGACCGGAAGGCCATTCTGGGCCTAGTCAGCTGCCAACGGGCAGATTTTGATTGGGATTATAAATACCCCAATCTTTGGCCAGTTTTGATAAGTTTTTGAAGAGCTAAAATTCTTACTTCTCTAGTGTTTAATTCCAAGTTTTCAAAAGAGTTTTGGGTTCAAAGTTTTCATCTTTATTTGTTTTAAAAGGGATTGGAAAAATCAGAAAAAGGAAAGTCTTTTGGGATTAGTTTTTTATCTATATTTTTCTATCTATTCTAGAAGTTTTCCCAAGAGTTTTTCTTTGAGTTTTTAATTTTCAAACTCTTTGTTTTCACACACTTGAGCTATCTTGCCTATCTATAAGATTTTTATCTTTGTGGGAAATTGGTTTGTGGTTGAGATAGACCACCAAGTTGTAAACTTCCTTCATTGTGATATCCCTCTAGTGAGAGGAGATTGACTTGATATCCCTCTATTGTGAGGTAATTGTGGAAGTTGTGGTTGGCTCCCTCTAGTGAGAGGTGGAGATTGTGTTTAGCTCCCTCTAGTAAGAAGTGGAGTTTATGTTGGAATCCCTCAAGTGTGAGGTGATTGATTTGTATTGGCTAGGTGCCTACCCCTCTTGTGTGAGGTGGTGTTTGTGTTGGTTGTGCATTGCCTCTGTGAGAGGTTGTATTCGGTTAAGAGAGGAGTTGTATACTCCCGATTGTATTTGCCCCAAATCCTCAGTGGAGGTTCCCTGTGTGGGAGTCCTGTGTGGACAAGTTAGTGGAAATCCTTCTGTGTGAAGGCGGGGACGTGGAGCTGTGTGCTCGAACCTCGAAACATATCCGTGTGTTTGCGATTGATCCATTGACTCTCTAACTCTCTCTATTACTTTGAGCATTGCATCTCATTGCCATATCATATATATGCTTGTGTTGTTTGTGTGTGCCTCACTTGTGTTTAACCACGAGAGCTTCATATAGCACCTCAACTCTTATTCAGAGGAATCAAGAGGAGTTAGTCCAGAGCCCTTCACCGGGAATTCGGCTACACTCGTTGGTTACATTAAGTGTGTTGCAATTTAAGTTTTAAATTCCGCATTATTGTTCATTAGATTAGCCGTACACCTATTCACCCCCCTCTAGGTGTACTTACAATCAGGAGATTATATATTAACTAGGTATCTGTATAAATCAATGAATAAACAAGTTAGGAGGTTGAGTACAGTAATACAAGTGTAATATCAGGCAAGAGATAGGCTATGTACAATATGGTAATAATAGGAGATTAGTGAAGTAGTACACAGGTGGTAAAGCCAGAAAATATAATATAATAATAATAGTAGTAAAATTGAAAATCTAAATAAAAACTCGATGAAAGCAAATACGGAAAAACAGCAGTACAAGCCAGATTACGGCTTTATGAGATAAGTACGTCGAAGGAATAATTCAAATAAGGAAACCCTCATCTATATACCATATATCCCACGTCATCGTAAACTAAGTTGATACGACCCGAATTGCAAAATAACATGATGAAATATTGATTAGCTCTTATTATTACTATTATTATTACTCGTCCTACCCATATATCTAGGTATGTGCCCTAGCGTCCCAACACGCATACATTCATATATGAGTAAGTCGAGGTTATTATTGGAAACTGATGATGAAATAATGGGTTATGTTTACAGTGGATCCCGTACATACCCGGGACCACGACCCATGATATTTCAGAGCTGAACCCGGAACCTGCCACTAGGCAAATAAGAGGTGGGTCTTATATTATGCCCATTCAGGAATGTAACAGGAAGTAAGGAGTCAGTGCTCCCCTCGGAAAGCCTGGAGGCCCTTAGGTAGAACTGAAAGTTTGAGTTGCATAACATATCTAATACCACTGTAAACATATTCACCACTTGAAGTCCATCAGTTTCTCCCTTACCCGATATAGGTTGTCCTTTTTTTAATTTATTATGTAATTTTCAATTTACGAGAATGTCAGGACAGGTTTAAGAGTTATAGGAGTACATAAGTACTTGAAATACAAGTCATTGTATATATAATATAGGATGAAAAGACATGATTCCCGTAAATATGATAATTACAGGTTAAGTAGTCAGGTATCAGGTGGCAGTGGGTGAGTGATATCAAACAGTGTCAGGTGATAGGATGCAGTATTCAGGTGTCAAGTGGTAACATATAGTAGCATGTTAAGTAATAAACACAATAGATATTACTATCAGAAAAATAATACCGATACAGAGGATCAGTATGAATACAGAAAAGTGGTACCGGTACAGGAGATCGGTACGGGCACAGGAAAATAGTGCCAATACAGGGGATCGGTACGAATACAAGAAAACATACAGTTTCAGAAAAAACAGTATAAGTAAGATTTTAAACTCTTCACAACCATTAATAGAAGAATAGATAACTGGCAAGCAGGTAATTAGCGAGCAAGCGAACATCCAGGTCAAGTCGTAACATATAGTAGCATGTCAAGTAATAAACACAATAGATATTACTATCAGGAAAATAATACCGATACAGAGGATCGGTATAAATACAGAAAAATGTTACCGATACAGGAGATCGGTACGAGCACAGGAAAACAGTACTGATACAGGGATCGGTACAAATACAGGAAACATACGGTTTTAAGAAAACAGTATAAGTAAGATTTCAAACTCTTCACAAACATTAACAAAGAATAGATAACTGGCAAGCAGATAATTAACGAGCAAGCGAACATCTAAGCGGAGCTAAGAAGTGTTTGGGGATAAGATCAGCAACAAAGTTTTATCACCAAAGCGCCGGTGGAACTCAGAAATGACTCGGCTTAAGAGTCTAAAATCCGATAGAGTTTCACCTAGACATGTTTAGTGGTAAAACGCTGAGCGCTAAGCTGCCATTCCAGGCGTAGCTGAAAGTTTAGAGAATTTTAATAAATCTCAGAGAGGTTAAGCCCGGAGGCTATGTATGTACCTGCTGGAGATGTTAGTACCAACAACACATGCAAATATCGCTAGCAGGCAAGAGAACCGACAAATGGGTAAATAAGAGACTAAGCAAGCAGGTGTATAACTAAACTGTGCCCGACGAGGCCACATAATTAAGCTTGAATCGCAGACACACGATATAACTATAAAAACCCAGGGTTTGAACCAAGCGGGAGCGTAGAAAGACGTACCTGACAAGGTGTCCAATAGGCTAATTATACAGTCACACGGCTTAGCTAAGCTCTCAACAAAGCTAGAAAAACCCAAAGGTTTTAAGCCCGAAAGCTGAGATAGAACCGCAAAGCGGTTAAGCCAGAGGCTGATGACCATGAAGGGTCGGCCACGCACGATAATAAGGAGATGTCACATCATACATATATGAAAAGGGATTTAAACTACACTATTACACACATTCGTCGCATCGATATAGTTGCACGTCCACAGAATACCTATACACATCCACACTGATACAAACACCACATCGATTACATGTCCACAATACTAATATACATGTCCACTATGATTCCACCAATACAAATATAAATTCCAGAAATTTCATCTTTTATACAAATAAATACAATCATCCGTCGAAGCGGGGAAACCCAATAAAGAGGCAGAACACTCGCCTAATAAATCTCGGAGCACGTCGTAAAATCTCGGACACCAAATCAATTCGCGAGCGCATTCAATAATTATAAATATAATATATATAAATATATAAATATTTATAGAGAGAGAATTAAGAAAGAGAGAATTAAGAGAGAGAGGAGAAAGGGGAATCAAGAGAGGGGGAGTTCCAGGAGAGAGAAAAAAAAGAGAGGGGGGTTTGCAGCCCCCTTGCCCACGGCCAGGGCCCTGGCCACGCCCTGGCGGCACCAGAGGCGGCGGCGGCGCCGCCCAGGGGTGGCCGGCGGCCACCCAAAAGAGGAGGGAGAGGAGGTGTTGGGGTTTCTTTTTGGTGATAGTGGTGATGGAAATTGGTGAAGGAGGAGTGATGATTGTGAGAGGGAATGGTGAGGATGATGATGGTAGTTAGTGGCGGTGGAGAAGTGTGATGGTGGTGGAGGATTGGGTGGTAGTGAATTGAAGATGAAGAAGGAGGAAATAGTGGTGGCGTTCTTGGAGGAGCAAAAGTTCTGGGGGCGCTGGAGCTAGCCGCTGGCCTGAGATCGCCAGAGGAGGGCGTAGGCCAGGTGAGGGGGTGCTGACGCTGGTGATGGTGGAGGCGGTCGGCCGTTGTCCAAGGGAGAGAGGAGAAGAGAAAAGGTGAAAGGAGAGAAATTGAAGGGAGTGAGAGAGTGTGTGAATGAGAAAGAGTGAGAATAGAGAGAGAATTTGAGAGATTAAGGGGGAGAGTGAGAGAATTTGGAAGGGGAAGGTGAGAGACTGCCCTGCAGTCTCCAGCTAAAGGAGGAAGAAGAAAGAAAAGAAAAAGAAGAATGAAAAGAATAAAGAAAAGAGAGAGTTTGAGATTGATTTGAGAAAGAGAGATAGAGAGTTAAAGAGAGATTAAGAGAGTGAGAGATTAAAAAGGGAGGGGGTTGGTGACCCCCGCTTCCAGTTCAGGCCAGACCCGTGTCGAGTCTGGACCTGAACGCGGGTCTGGGGTTGGAGAGATAATTAGTGGGGGAGAGGAGATATTTTGGGGATTTTATGTGGTGGAGAAAAATTGAGAAAAAGACAAAGAAAAAAAGAAAAAGGAGAGAAGGGAAAATGGGTGGAGGAGGAAAATTGAAAAATAGCAAAAGATAAAATAAAAGTAAAATATCTGGATAAATCTCGAAATCTGGGAAAACACTAGAAAAGCCTGAAAAATGAAGTAACTCAAAAAGATCTCTAAAAATTCTCAAAATAGAGAATATTATTTAAGAACCATGGTGAAATCAGATTTCAAATTTTAATCCCATTTTAAAATAAAATTCTTGGAATCTACCAGCGATATTGGTCGACATCAAAACTGGTCGAACTTCGATAAATTCAGAAAAACCCCTAAAAATACATTAAGATAGAAAATAATTTTAAGAAATAATATGAAAGCAAATTTTAGAAATTTAACTCCATTTGTAAATTAAAAATTCTGGAATCAACCAGCGATACTGGCCGACACCAAATCTGGTGGAATTTTAAATAAATTCAGAAAAATCTTCAAAAATATATTAAAATAGAAAATACAATCTTGAGAAATAATGTTAAAACAGTTTTCAGAAATTCAACTTTGTTTGTTAATTAAAATCTGAGAGTCGATCGACGGGAGCAGGTCGACACCAGTTTTGAAGATTTGCAATTTAATTCGGAAAAATTCTAGAAAATCATAAAAAAATTTAAAGTATTAGAAAATAAAGTTTAAAACTGAAATTGATCAAATCTGACTATTAGAAAGGTCAAATCGATCAATACACTAGATCGGGTCCCCGGCTCAAACTCGGGTTGATTCTGAATCCGAGAATCCAAATCCAAACACCAAACGATAATATAAATAATCATAAAATAAAATTAAATACAGGAAAAATTAAAAGAATACGATTAGAAAATTAGAATACGTATCTAAGTATATATTCCGGGAACGGGGTGTTACATTCTACTCACCTTACAAAAATTTCATCCTCGAAATTTCGATAAGGGGAAGATGAACACAGGAAAGATAGGGACATAGGTTACACCAATTAAGATATGAATAACTAAAGGTAATGTTCAAGATTCTACTGATCGATAACTCTGAATCTGAACTTCCTCTGCACTTCCTACTGTATATAACTTCGGACGGTACTATATCAATGCAGATCTGTTAACTGACAATAAAAAAATTATGCCTGATGAAGATACATAGAAATCTGAATGGTCTAATAAGGTTGCTCGGACTGACTGAAAGTGATAAGATAAGCTGAATAGAAGAAAATACCCTACTTTCTTTGAAGACTTAAACAGAACTGCGATCTGAATCCAGTGTCTCTGTCCGACACAATAGTAACTGAAATACCGTGTAGCAGAATTATCTCTCTCTCATAATTATCTACCAAAACTTCTATAAACTGACCTACTCTGAATAACGTAAAAGGAGCCAACCTCGAAACTGGTCAAACTTCCACTGCTCGAATCGACAGGTATTACTTCTTTCAAAATGATGACACCGAAGAATATGGTACTTACCTGTTCAAAATGCATACTTACTTTGTTGATCGTGATGTTGATCCTGACGAGGAGCTTATAATGAGACTACTAGGTATTCTGCTTGTTCTCTGTTACTCTGAAAGTAGACCATAATACCAGATAAAGAAAACTTGATAAACTGATCATAAATATATAAATGAAGAACCGACTTATAGTAACAGGTTCTGAATACTTAGCATTGATTACTCTGAATTGTATAACTTAGAATTTATAAGCATTTCTCTCCAGAGGATAACCCGGCTGCAGATTAAACACTTCGAGAATACATAAGTCCTGCAAGATTGGCCGAATAGATCTTCAATAAAGATTATAATAAGTTGGTACATATGCAGGGAGAAAACCAGTTTTGTTAAATCCATGAAATACATTAAGCAGAAGAAACACAGGGAACGAGGCTAGAATACTCTGACGGAAGCGAAGTCTGGACTATGTGGGCCATTGCGTAATACAGCGTCAAATGTTTAGCTAGGGTGCGGCGGAGCTAATGCTCTACGAAGCTCGCACTTGGTGAAGCTCTAGTGGAGAAGTCAGTGCGGAACACAACGCTAAATGCTAAGCATTAGGGTGCAGCAAAGCCCACGGCTGGTTGAGCTCGCGTGGCTAAAACACGACTCTCGCTTGACGAGGCTAGTGGGGTCCGTGGTTCATCGAATTCATAAAGACTGCTGGGCGTTGTAGCTCCGAAAAACACGGTCAAGATTCACAAAACCCAAAATAAGTCTGAAATGCTATCTTCTGGAAGTTGACTCTTCGGCAGATCACTTCTGAAAATACCGGAGCTCTGTGAAATTGATGAAGGGATCGTGATTGTTTCTAGAATAACATAGAGGATATCATGGCTCTATCTGGCAGAAGTTCTGAATCTGAAAAATCATTTCATATCGACACCCCTCATGTAGTGATACAGTCTATCTAATCATATAAATGTTGACTACCCAACTTTTTGTAATGATCCCCGTGATGAGTCTATACATATAAAAATAGAATGCCAAGCCGAAGAACTGACTGATATAAGATAACACGATGCACCACAATCAAAGAATACCAAAATAAGGTGAGAGGGAACTGCTTCTATCCTGTCGCCACCTCACTAGTCTACTCATATCTTAAGTTGGTATAAAGATTATGAAAATCGATATAGTGAAAAATGGAAGGGATTCAGAAATTAAAGTAAGGACGATCAAGAATAAATAGATAACTCTGCACTTGTAGTTGGATTGTATAACCAGGACTCATGCATTTCAGTTGCAAATTTCTTTACCATTAATTTGCCGACTAGTAATACTGAAGATGTGAGAGCCTAAGCTTTGATACCACCCTATAACGCCCCGATCCCTCGGGTACGGAGACATTACTGCGACATATATACGTAGATCGAAAACACCTTCACATATATACGCTAAGCATCAGTACATGCAAGAATCAGATTACAGAAGCACGTTGTAAAATCCCAGAACACCAAATCAACGCGCGAGCGCGTTCAATAATTATATATAATATATATAAATATATAAATATTTTAGAGAGAGAATTAGGAGAGAGAAAGGGGAATAGAGAGAGAGAGAAGAGAAGATAGGGGCAGCAGCCCTCCTTGCCAGGGCCTTGGCCGCGCCCATGGCGGCGCGCCGCCCAGGGGTGGCCACCAGCCACCCCAAGGAGGAGGGAGAGGAGGAGGGTGTTAGGGTTTCTTTTTGGTGGTGGTGGTTGGATGGAAATTGGTGAAGGAGGTGAAAGTACACCTAGAGGGGGGGTGAATAGGTGTACGGCTAATCTAATGAACTAAATGCGGAAATTAAAAACTTAATTGCAACAACACTTAATGCAACCAACGAGTGTAGCCGAATTCCCGGTGAAGGGCTCTGGACTAACTCCTCTTGATTCCTCTGAATAAGAGTTGAGGCGCTATATGAAGCTCTCATGGTTAAGCACAAGTGAGGCACACACAACAAGCCAAGAATATAATGAATGAGCAATATGAAATGATGCAAGGCACAATATAAAAGAGAGAGAGAGAGTAAGAGTCAATGGATCAAACGCAAACACACGGATATATTTCGAGGTTCGAGCACACAGTCTACGTCCCCGCCTTCACACAGAAGGATTTCCAATCCACTAACTTGTCCACACAGGACTCCCAACAGGGAACCTCCACTGAGGATTTGAGGCAACAATACAACGGAGTACACAACTCCTCTCTCAATTACAAACACCACCTCTACACTTAGAGGCTAGGCACAAAGCCACCAATATCAACCTCACAAATGAGATAGGCACAAAGCCAATACAACCAATCAACCTCTCACTAGAGGAATAGGGCACAAAGCCACCACTCCACAAATCAACCTCTACACAAGAGGGATAACACAAAGTAGGAGGGTTTACAACTTGGTGATCAAAAGACCACAAACAATTCTTTCTCACTTACACAAAGATCCTAATAGATAGGTAGATATGATAAGCTCAAGTGTGAGAAAACAAAGTGTTTTTGAATAAAAAAATCACTTGAGAAATCTCCAAATAGATATAGAATATTTAGACCAAAAACAAATTCCCAAAAGACTATTTTCTTTGAAATAAAAACACTTTTAAAAACAAATGAAGATCAATTCTTTGAAGCTCTAAAACTCTTTTTAAAACTTATAAAAACACTAGAGAATGGGAGAATTTTTGCTCTTGGAAATCTTACAAAAACTGGCCAAAGGATGGGGTATAAATAGACCCAAAACAGATTTGCCCGTTGGCTGGCAAACAGGTCAATTTTAACCTTCCGGTCGACCGGCCGGTCGACCGGCTAACGGTCAAATTTTTTACCGTTGAGCCTTCCGGTCGACCGGGCCCTGAACCAGAGAGCAACGGCTCTCTGGCCGGTCGACCGCCCGGTCGACCGGGGCAACCCGAGAGTGGGTTGCTTTCAGTCGGTGACCGCTCGGTCGACCGGCCCAAGGGGCTGGCTGCGTGCAGGTTTGTGTGCACGTCCGGTCGACCGTTCCGGTCGACCGGCTCCTGGCCCGGTCGACCGCCAGAGCCTGCCAGACAGAATTTAGGGACTGAAAAACTGGGTTTTTAATTCTCAAATAAATCCCATAAATTCTCTAAAAATCCACAAAAATAGTTTCAATATAATACTTTGATATACAAACATGTGTGAAAAATTTCAACACATATTTCAAACTTTTTGAAACATTTTTGTGACTTACAAATTTTGCCAAAAACCAAAAACTGTATTTTCTAAAACTTGGATTTTTCAAATGGAAATCTGATTTGTCCAAAACTCATCCAAATACAAAAACATGATACGAAACAACATTTGAGGCATATAGTATATGGATATATTCCAATATACATATAAAGATATATATCAATGTTTTTGACAATAATTCCAAAAACAAGTTTTGTTAAAATACAAAACCTAAATACATGAATAGGTTATCAAACTAAGTTTGTATAAATAGTTGAAGCATAGATGTATATAGAACAAATCTAATATACATTAAACCATGTAAAATTGTTGATTCTATCTATTCATGAAAATCAAGATCGGTTAAACTAAAAACCGAAAACCAATAAACATGAAACTTAAACAAGTGTGTGTGTTGTGAACTTGAGCATATCACACTATCTAACTTTACAAATGGATCTAAACACTAAACTTAAACAAGTGTACCGAGGTCTTCTTGTAGAGCTCCGTCTCCAAGTCGACTCGATCCAAACGTGATCCACTGAGCTTGACTCCAACGAGTGCTAGATATGAACTTTGACCTTGGGCTCTTGAATCACCAAGTGAAAGCTCCAAAACACCTTTGTTGAAGCTAATCACCTGCTAATATCTTGGTTAAATATCTGAAACTAAATATCACAAGATTATTAGTAACCATAACTACATGAGTTAATCATCATCAAAACTAGAGTGGAAGGCCTCTGGGCCAACAATCTCCCCCTTTTTGATGATGACAAAACTCATGGAGTTTATATGCATGGATTAAAGTTAAGCTTCAAAGAAGCTCCCCCTTAACTCATGCATAGCAATAAAAATAAGATATTCACGAGTATTAAACATGAATATGCATAAACAAATGTATGCAACAATTAGGAGAGAGAAACATGCATAAAACAAACATATGTTTCAAAAACCTTCTTCCCCTTTTTGTTTAAACTCTCAAAATCATTTTCTCATAAACTCAATATATGCAAAAACAAAACACACATATGCATATAACAAAAACACACATATGCATATATAACTCAAAATCTTTCTATCCCTTTTTGTCAATCATCAACAAAGGGGTCAAAGAAAATAATATTTTCCCCTTTTTTGTCTTAACAAAAAAAATCAATGAGGGGTGAAATCTAATCAAAACGGTATGATACCAATTGTAAGAAATAAATATATCAATTTAGTGCATCATGATATTAATGAAATATACCAATTGAAAGTACATAATGTGGTACATAAAACAAATATTTTTAATATAAATTTAAATATCAATTGATACCAATTGTAAGTAAATACCAATTAAATACCAATTGTAAGTAAATAAATCATTTTGAGCAATTCAACCAATAATTTTGATATCAATAAAACATACCAATTGAAAGTAAAACTTATAGGTATCTTGATACCAATTTGAAAATATTAGTACCAATTGAAAGTAATTTTTCATTAAAAGCATATGATACCAAAATAATCAATATCCTTTTTTTAAATCATTTTTAACATAAAGTGTGGGAGTAGAATAACAAATAATTGAAAGGTGAAATATGAATTTTCTCCCCTTTATGAAATACCAAATAAAATAATGCATAAGCTTGTATATGATGCCAATTGAAACATAATCAATTGAAATATATAATAGTCATTTATGAAATCAAGCTTAGCATAACTAAAATTTGTGCTCAAAGATATGGAGATATAGTAAGCACAAATAAAGCATATATATGTATGAAAATTTAATACCAATCGAAATTGATACTAATTGAAGTTGAAAGCATACATATATAAAAACATATATGAGTGTACAAAAAGAATGTCAATAGTGATACCATTGAAAAAATTCAATGATACCAATTGAAAACAAAATAAGATTAAGTGTATAACTCATATTTCTTTCCACCCATTTCATGCACATGTTTAAAAGAATTTTCAATATGAACATACAAGGTATGGTCGCCCAACCAACCGCCCTTAAATGGAAAGGATTTTCAAAAATAGGTTTGAAAATAGTTTAGCATAATTGAAAACTCTTCCAAAGCGAAGAATACGAACTAGTTATATGAAAAATTTGTAAACTAGTACGAAATCCTTCAAGTAAGGAATAAAACAAAATTATATTTCAAGAAAAACATGTAGATCACATGATCACCAAACACTCAAAATCTATAAAGCATATATATCATACTCATGAAAACAAAATCATGAGAAAACAAATAAGGTGAGTGTATAAGATTTATGTGAAACACATTATCACGAAAATAGTCAATTTAGCTCAATATAAAATTCCTTAAAAATATGAAAATCATCAAACTGGAATTCTTCAAGGTATATGTATGTCATATACAAACTAAAGTATACATACATATCCAAATATAAACGAGTCCACAAAAGTATATGCATGAAGGCAAGTGGCTCATGGATGTATATGTATCTAATAGTTTGGACAAAATAGACATATACATGAAGTTTAAACATAAACATGAAAAAATACATAAAATGGGAATACAAGTTAAAATGTAAGAATCATTAAGACTAGGCTATACTAGTACATCTAATAAGTACAAATGAGCATTCAAGCACAAACATATAATAATCTATTTGTGACTTACTAGATGTATAAGTATATATCCAAGTTTTAATAAAACTAACATTTAACATGTAATCAAAACATGAAGTATAGAAATCAAAACAAAAATTCATATGATCATTATGTACATGCAGATGCATAGATCTAGGACATACACATAAGTTAAAAAAATGTGCGAACACAAAGATATAAATCCATATTAAACATGGGTGTATGACCCGGGAAAGGAGAGAGACAGGAATATTGCAGTAAAAGTTTTCCTTGAATCAAATGAAAAGGATTACAACAACAACTGTTCCTTCCGGTTACAAGGGGGAAGATATTGAATCTTGAATCCCCCCTTTGTTTAAGGCTGGGTTCTTCGTGTGGCGGTGGAGAGTGAATCTTGTTCTCCGTTGACCGGATGACCGTCCTTCAGGGATCTCCTCTTCGGCCGGTAGAAAGAGTAACTCAGCTCCGTCTACCAAAACTCTAAAAGAGAATGTAAGCGAAGAGTAACTTGTACGCAGCAAGCTAGCTTGAAGAGTCAAGTTCTCTCTCTGTTGATGATCTCTCCGTTGTCCTCTTCTCCTTCTTTTTGATTGCCAAAAGTCCGACCTCTTCTTCATAGCGACGGGGCTATTTATAGAGGTCTTAGGGGGTGAACGTGCCCCCCCTAAAAGCGCTCCACAATGAGGGCCAACTTCCCCGCTACATGGGCGGTAACTAACCCACGTGCCTGCTAAAGACACGTCACGATGGGGGCTGATTTCCCTTACGTGTGGGCAGTGATTGGTCCCTTAACCAAGGCGGTTATAACTGAGACGCGGGTGTCAGGCCGACGCGTCTTGATGCTGAGACGCGGGTGTCAGGCCGACGCGCCTTGATGCTGAGACGCGGGTGTCAGGCCGACGCGCCTTGATGCTGAGACGCGGGGGTCAAGCCAACGCGCCTTGATGCTGAGACGCGGGGTCAAGCCAATGCGCCTTGATGCTGAGACGCGGGGGTCAAGCCACGCGCCTTGATACTGAGACGCGGGTAATAGTCCCTCGCGTCTAGAGTTTGAAACTTTGCTTTTCAATGGCTTGTCCTCCAGTAACTTTTGGACAGCCTACAGAACCCCCTCCAAAGTTTTCGATATTCCGCAGTTAACTGGGACGGATTTCGAAATACTTTAGACTCTAGCTGAATTCACCTTCATGGCTGGACTGTTGATGCTCCGGGTTCGATCTTATCTGGAGTTGGTCTTCGTGAGTGTACTGTTTGAACTCTTTGAAGCCACCAGAATTGATCATGTTGAGTGTCTAGATGCACAGTATAAACTTCCCCGATTGCTTTTAGTCTGTCACAAGTGTGCTTTAAGCCAGGAGTGGTTAGTCGTCTGCTTGCGTCAGTGTACTGTTGAACTGATATTGCAGAAGTAGGAGGCCGAACGCAGGTTCTTTTCAAAAAAGCCGAGATGGTACTGCTTTAAAGACGCGATTTCTGTAGGGTGCGTCCTTTGGCAATGAAACGCGCCTGATCTTCTATGAGGCAGACGCGATGTTGGGCCCGCTGGGTCGGACGCGAACTTTGTAGAGAGACGCGACCTTCCGAATGCATTTATGGAGATGCTGACGGGGCATGTCCATCGAAGAGGTGCGTCCCTTGGGTGCGAATCTGTGCCGTGTGATGATTACGCGCCAGCTGGCCTGGGGAACCGGCAGGATTTCACCTTTTGGGCGCGCGGATTTCTTGTTCATTAACTGACCCACGCCACGTGTCAAATGACGACTCGCTGTGGAGTCGTGACGCATGATCTTCGCGAAGATCATGTTTATAGAGGTCTTAGGGGGTGAACGTGTCCCCCTAAAAGCGCTCCACAATGAGGGCCAACTTTCCCGCTACATGGGCGGTAACTAACCCACGTGCCTGCTAAAGACACGCCACGATGGGGGCTGATTTCCCTTACGTGTGGGCAGTGATTGGTCCCTTAACCAAGGCGGTTATAACTGAGACGCGGGTGTCAGGCCGACGCGTCTTGATGCTGAGACGCGGGTGTCAGGCCGACGTGTCTTGATGCTGAGACGCGGGTGTCAGGCCGACGCGCCTTGATGCTGAGACGTGGGTGTCAGGCCGACGCGCCTTGATGCTGAGACGCGGGGGTCAAGCCAACGCGCCTTGATGCTGAGACACGGGGGTCAAGCCAACGCGCCTTGATGCTGAGACGCGGGTAATAGTCCCTCGCGTCTAGAGTTTGAAACTTTGCTTTTCAATGGCTTGTCCTCCAGTAACTTTTGGACAGCCTACAAAACCCCCTCCAAAGTTTTCGATATTCCGCAGTTAACTGGGACGGATTTTGAAATACTTTGGACTCTAGCTGAATTCACCTTCATGGCTGGACTGTTGATGCTCCGGGTTCGATCTTATCTGGAGTTGGTCTTCGTGAGTGTACTGTTTGAACTCTTTGAAGCCACCAGAATTGATCATGTTGAGTGTCTAGATGCACAGTCTAAACTTCCCCGATTGCTTTTAGTCTGTCACAAGTGTGCTTTAAGCCAGGAGTGGTTAGTCGTCTGCTTGCGTCAGTGTACTGTTGAACTGATTTTGCAGAAGTAGGAGGCCGAACGCAGGTTCTTTTCAAAAAAGCCGAGATGGTACTGCTTTAAAGACGCGATTTCTGTAGGGTGCGTCCTTTGGCAATGGATACGCGCCTGATCTTCTATGAGGCAGACGCGATGTTGGCCCCGCTGGGTCAGACGCGGACTTTGTAGAGAGACGCGACCTTCCGAATGCATTTATGGAGATGCTGACGGGGCATGTCCATCGAAGAGGTGCGTCCCTTGGGTGCGAATCTGAGCCGTGTGATGATTACGCCGCCAGCTGGCCTGGGGAACCGGCAGGATTTCACCTTTTGGCGCGCGGATTTCTTGGTTCATTAACTGACCCGCGCCACGTGTCAAATGATGACTCGCTGTGGAGTCGTGACGCATGATCTTCGCGAAGATTTGCTCTACGCGTCATGCGATGATTTGCTGCAGCTTTTATCGGGTCACACGCCGCGTATCTTTGCGAATCCTTGTGCTTATAAATAGCCACAGTTGGAGAGATACTTCTTCTTCTCCGAGCGTTCTATTTTAGGGTCTTTTAAGAAACAGAGTTCTTCTTCCCCTGTTCATACTCACATCAGATTCTTGATTAACAATGGCACCCAGACCAAGCCACCGCATCTTCTTCACGGCGACCGTCGACGAGGCCCGGAGGGGCGTTTCTTCTGCGCAGGATGCTGCTTTTTCCCAGGTATAATGCCTGTTGGGCGTGGATTTCGCCATTAACGGAAGCCCTAAGAATCTTTAACACAAGATGCTGTCTCAGACGCAGTCTTTGAGTTGATAACCGAGGTGCGGGTTTGGACCCTCGCGCCATTGGGTCCTGCGTTTCGGATTCTTCACTTAGGATATTTCTAATTGTGAAGGGTTCAGACGCGGACTTGGTTTGCAGAACGCGGATTTGATCCTTGCGTTCTGTTTCATCAGCTGCCGATTTTGATGAATCTGGCACTTGAGTCCAAGTACTTAGAAATCTGGGGGTGTGAAAGGAAGGGTGTTACCCTCCTTAACTTCTGGCGTTTGTGGTGATGGAAGGGTTAAGGTGGATAACTCCCTTCTTTTCGCACCCCAGAAGTGACATCAAGGTCATGGATTCTGGTGGTGGAGACGCGGATCCTGCAGGTCTGGACGCGGGTTTGATAATTCCTGCGTCCAGTATCTCTTCTGCGTTTGGACGCGGTTTTGCAGGTCTGGACGCGGATTTGATAATTCCTGCGTCCAGTATCTCTTCTGCGTTTGGACGCGGTTTTGCAGGTCTGGACGCGGATTTGATAATTCCTGCGTCCAGTATCTCTTCTGCGTCTGGACGCGGTTTTGCAGGTCTGGACGCGGATTTGATAATTCCTGCGTCCAGTATCTCTTCTGCGTCTGGGTTATGAACACTTAGCATTTTTGCTTCTAATAAAGTATCTAACTAAGTGTCATTTTCTTTTGTAGTGCCCCATCCTTCTGCCTCACTCGCCAAGACGCGCCACTTTGGACATGTGGGTGGCGCTGACCGGGACTCGATCTTTGTGCTACGAAGGACTGTCCCCGTGACTGCTGACCAGTCGCCGGATCGCAGGGAGAGGCTCTCTAATGTTGACATGAGAACTCTTCGGGTACTTATGACCGATGCGGCATTCACAACGGATGCTCACGTCAAGTTGGAGAAGCCTGCCTTCTTCTTCGGAGATCATATCAAAGATGGCGGCCATCGTGTGTATGACGGAACTTATAAATGGCTCCGTCAGATAAAGGGTGGAAGGTTCTTTCTTCCGGACATGGAGAGGATGTTCCCGCTGTCCTACTTCCAGCACATGTCCGTCCCTCGGAAGATGGAATGGGACATTTCTCGATATGTCCTCGAGATTACCCTCGACGATTTGGGTTCCCATAAAGTGCATCGTCATGATAGCCATGACAGGTCGGTTCTCGGCCTATTCCCTGGGTCGCGCAAGTCTGAGGTTCCGGCGGGAGGATACCACAACTTAGAGATACCACAACTTGGCACTACCTTCCTCAACGCGTTCATGGAAGCGGAGGGTGATTATCCGGTCGGGTTTCGTGCGCCTGGGTGGGTCCATTCCACGGAGAACTACTGATGGGGCAGAATGGTAGGTTTCGTCCTCACCGACCTTGGGGATCTGCTAAAGCGCGTGGGACTGTACGTGGCGGTCAGGGCCGTACAGTGGGGTATCCCACCAGGCTCTCATAACTTTTTTGGGATCCTGGAGCGCTACAATCCGCTGACGGGGACATTCTTTACCCCCGGTTGGAGAGATGGGCCTTGCACTGCACGAGCTGCATGAGGTCTCGGGGCTAGCAACAGGGGACATCCCGTATGAGGAATATGTCCCGACCACTGAGGAGCTCCACCACTTGAAGAAAGAGTTTCCTCGGGTGTACGAGACTTACTGGGAAGTGATGTGTCACTTCCACATTTGTGGTCAGATAACCAACTGGCGGTCGCAGGGAGTCAAGCAACTGGTTTGGGCCTGTTACTTATTTAATGGTATCGATAGTAAAGATACTCCGATAACCCGACTGGTTCCCAGTTCCGACAGGAGATTGAAGACAGGATCGACCAGGCTTCTGAAGGCTTCTACACCACGGTCTCGAACGAGGACGGTTTCGACCCTGACCTGGTTTTTGAAAGCTTCCACCATCAAGCCCGGACCCTTATCTCCGACAGGGCACTGTTGGCAGGCTTCTTGATGTTGTGGCTAAAGCGTTGTGTGGTGCCCACGCTGCCACATGAAGCTATTGTTGCTGACGTGGTGTACCCGGCGGTGCTCCTGGCCCATGGCAACCCTATAGCCCTTCTCCCGGCCATGGTGGCTGGCATTCAGAGCGGGTTGCGGGCGCTAACCAAGAGTTTCTGCGAGGCGCCAAAACTGTCGACTCCCACGGCAAGCCATATGTTGACTCAGAGGGGAATCCGACGGTGAAGCGTCCCAACCCTCGGATCGAGCTGCCTTATACGTACCTCATGGCTTGGTACGTGATGAACTGCCCTTCTCTGATGACGGCAGTGCGTTGGAGGGAGAGTTCCGTCCCTTTTGTACAGCGGTTGGAGGATTCGAGCTGGAGTGACGTTTATATATATTACGTCCGGAAGCGACTTTCAGATCCTGCGAATTACCAGATCAATCGCTGCTTCCCCGAGATCCCTGGTGCATCCTCCGGGGATCAATGTACTGATTCTGCGGGCTCAGATGGCTTCACGAGGTTATCCGCGGGAGCCTTTTGGTGGTTGATTAATATCCGGCCCGGATATGTGCTTTTCCGGCAAGGGACTTCATGCACCATCGAGTCGTACATGCCGAATCGTTTCGCTCGACAGTTCGGCTACGATCAACTCTACGTCGGGAATCCCAATGCTCAACTCGCCTTCGAAGGGAACTTGTTCGAAGGTGCTCGGGCTTGGTACTACAGTGTGGCCGGAGGGACGGGTGCAACTTTCCGTCTACCTATCGAGGGGTCCAAGTGCCGTATGAGCTTCAGCTTCTGTACTTGGTTTTTCCAAGCCACCAGACATCAGACTTTGTTCCGGCGTCTTCATGTATTGAGAGCATCAATGCAAATCTCGAGGCAAAGTCAGAGTCTGGTAAACCCTCGAAAATCATCGACCAGTACCTGAAGGCTCAGAAAGAGGCTGAGAGAAGGTCGGGAAGGGAGCCACGAGCAATCAGAGCGGAGCCGCGACCAACAAGGGAGGAGCCGCAAGCAGCAAGGGCGAAGCCACGAGCGGCAAAGACTCGACAGGCGGTAAGCAAGTGTCGTCAACGCTCTGCTTCAACTGCTGAACCTGCTCCCAAGAAGGTTCGGAGAGACTTGACAACCGAAGTCTCCCAATCCAAAGACATCCCTGCTGTCGTTGAGGTACCGAGGAAGAAGATATAGCTGAGGAGGATGTTCCTTTAGTCCGTGCCCCTAGGTCGAGCGGCAGAGATCGTAGGTCTACGGAGGAAGGGGAGCTCGTTGACAGAGCCACCACCGTTGACGAGGATGAGCAGCTAGAGGTTGACATCATGAGTGGAGGAGATGTCGATATTCCGGGGATTTCAGTTCAACCCAAATTTTTACTTGCTCATGAAGGGAGAGATGAGGCACAGCAACCTGGGTCACCTTGTGTCTTCATCTCCAGTCCTCGGGCAGTTGACCCCAGCCCTACCACTGGGGTAATTGGTGGCAAGGCTCCGGCTGCAGAAGTCTCGTGCGGGGCGCTATCGTCTTCCTCACTCTCAGGGGAGAGCGAGTTTGAAGACGAGGTCGACTACGGCAATGAACCCGCTCTTCCTGATCCGAGTAAGTTCTCCCACATCTCAGAGGAAGAAATACACGGGGGTGAGCCATCAATGGTATCACAGCTGGTGATTACTCCCACTGAAGGTACTCATTTCGCCTTTTGACCTAATTTCCCTTTTCATTTTGAAGAGGATGTTTTAACATTCTTCTTTTATGCTGCAGGGTCGGCCAGGGACATTGAAGCTGTGATCTCCTCGCATATCGAGGAGACGGTAAAGAGCTGACCCAGTCCGAAGAGGCCAAGGCTTCAGTTGCAGAGATAATTCCAGAGAGGGAACTACTGAAATTGGGGAGCCTTCAATTTTGCCGGAAGAGGAGGCAACTCCTAAGGCTGGGGAAGAATCCACTCTGCAGGGTGAAGAGGTTACTATTGAAGCCAGGGAGACTTCCACTCCGCTGGGCTCGCCCAAGGATTCAACATCTCTGGACCTTCCAGAGGTTGCGCTTACTGCTCCATCACTAACTGTGGAGGCTCCTGCAGCGATAACACTTCCGGAAGTGCCAGTGGCCAGCACGACTCTCGTGCAAAAAGAGCCGGCTTGCACCCCTTTCCTCATGATAGAAGGGGGTCGGGGAGTACCTCGGGTGATGACACCATGGATTTCCTGACACGCAAAACGGTGCAGCAGTTCCTTGACGCGATGCGATCGTGCATCGATTTTATCCTGTCTGGGCGTAGCTCTTTTGACTTTGCCCGGACGTTTCTCGGAAACATGGCCGGTAACATCGAATTAACCGGAGGCTCCTTACTTGCCAAGTCGTGTATGCTGTTGGTGGAGCGACTGGGAAATGACCTGAAAGAGCTGAAGTCTTTGGACAATGCTAGTTCTTCTCAAGAAGCCCAGGTCATCTTGACTAGGCTCCTAGCCACCCAGGAACAAGAGCGACAGGAGGTGGAAGCACAAGTTGCTGAAGAGGTCCGCAATCTCGAGCGTTCTCAAGCTGAATGTCAGAAACTGGCTGACGATTCAATGGACCGAGTTCATTCGGCAAAACGCAGAGCTCGCGCTTACCAATGCTCGGTTTGCCATCGCTAAGGCGGAAGCCATGATTGCGAAAAATGAGAGGACGCTTGCCACCGTCCGGAAGAGGCTGGAGGAGCAACAAGCTGCGAAGGCACGAGCTGAAGAAAGCCAGATCATTCACTCCTCCAGGTTGGAATCTCTGCGAGCACAGCTGGCTGCAAGATCCTTTTATCTGAAGAGGAGCTGCGGGTCCAAGCCATGATGGAGGCTGAGAAGGCACGTCAGCACGAGATGCATCGTCTCAGGGAGCGCATCCGTTCTTTGCCGGATAAAGACTTTTAGCCTTTTCCCCTTCTTCCCCTTTTTTTTTTTAAAGAAGAGGACACTCTATTAGAGTGTTTGTATCCACTTTACTATTTTCGATATAATAAAAGTTTTTTCGAAGTTTTTGTTCCATCTTCTTTGTTTAGTTGTGGATGAATTCAACTCCCGGATCACTGGCTGTGAATATTGAACTTAGGTAAGACTAAGTTCTTTCAATGAGACGCGGCGTCGAGCTTGATGAGACGCGGCATTGATCCATAGAGTGAGACGCGGTCATCCGTCCATAGGAGCTTAGATAAAACTAAGTCCTTTTGATGAGACGCGGCGTCAATCATAGAGTGAAATGCGAATTTGTCCTGCTGAGAAAGACGCAATATAGAGCAGACGCGAGGGACGCAGCATTGTTTGCTGAAGGGACGCGACCTTGAGTCACATGGACGCGCCTTCCAATTTGAGAACGGTGACGCGGACTCTTGACGCGGCTTTCCCATCTGTGTTTAATGCAGCCTGACTTTGACCGTCAAGTCTTTACTGACGATTGGACGTCAAGTCTTCACTGACGATTGGGAAACGGGTCATCCGTTGTTTTCCAAGGCAGTTGTCCACGCGTCGATTTTTCATTGGACTGAAGGCGTTAATGCCTTTTAATGCGAAACCGGCGCTGGCGGTTGGAGACCAGTGTCTGCGACGGTTCCCAAAGCGACGCTCCACGCGTCAGTCTCTCATAGGACCTTGGCAGTCGTGCGGCCACCAAGCCAACGGTTCCGATTAGCGCACCATTAATGACAGTTATTAGGGTCTGCCTATAAATAGGGCTGACCCTCTTCCTCTTTAACAATCCAGACCTTGGACTGTTCTTTCTTTGGTTTGCTCTGAGAAGTCTCGCCTCCTTCAAAGTCTCTAAAAGGGATCCTGTGTTCATGGATAAAGATGGCTCTGTGGATGAAGATGACCCAGGGCTTTTATGCCCCTGTTTGGTCTCTTCAAGAAAAAGCGTCTCTTGGATCATCTTGCTCATTCGCGTTTGGATGCAGAGAGCCCAACTCTTAGTAGAGGCCTCTGCTATATGTCACCCCGACGTCTTTAGTCCATCCAGGCCTGCACCTTGGCCCCTCTTAAGGAGACGTCACCGTCTGAATGAAATCTTGGTGCATTCCTTTTTTGGAATTTGTGCCATTGATTTGAGCTTCCTGAACACGGTACTGAAGCCTTGGCACTTGACGCGGGCTTTGCTCATGAAGTTCGCGTTTTAAGGCCATTGACTCGGATGAATTCCAAATTGGGCTGAAATTTTCAGACCCGAATCTTGCAACTCCTGTTTATTCAACAGAGAGATGGTAGTTTTCGGCGTTTGAAAATTTTTCGCGTCTTGTGCTTTTAGGCGCGGGCGTAAGATGAGGCTGCGTTTGAATCCTGTGTGTTCCACAGTTCTGATTCGCGTCTGTCTCTGCTGACGCAGTAGTTTGGCTCACCGCGTGGGCTTATTCCCGCGTTTACAATTCTCCATAATAGCCGCGTTTGTTACTTAGTATTCTTTAAAGTATACCAAGTTCCAGATTTGCTAATCCTCTTGTTTATCTTTGCAGGTGGGCTTAGTCATCCTTCTTCATGTTCGCTAAGTCCGTGGGAGAATGTATCGGACGGCGACTTATTCGATGTTCGTCCACAAGGGAATATATTATGGTCCTCGTCGTCCACAAGGGAATATATTATGTCCCTGACGAGGAATCGACTCTCGCCAAGGTCTCTTCAGATCCACTGCACCAATCATGCCTGTTGGCAAAGATGGTCAGGGTAAGTATGGCGGCGAGGAGGTTACGATGGACACGGCGGCAGGTAGGATCCTCTTCCTCTCCCACCCCAGAAGTAACATCAAGGACTCCTCATGTCTGCTGGATGGTCTGCTGGGGAAGAGATGTTCATAAACGAAGGGTTGCCGGACTTTCTGCTTCCACCGGACCTCAAGAACACCATTGCTCTTAGCTTAGTCAGCTAGGGCTCTTTCGATGTTTACATCATGCATCGTGGTGTAACCAGCTTCTATTGTAGCCACAAACATCGCGCACTTGGATCAGACGCAGCTTTAAGGAGTGAGTGGAACCTCTGAGAGGGAGAGGGACTTCTTTGTACTCCTCAATTGTAACACTCCATCTTATTGTAAGAGAGCGTTTTGATTGTAATACTCAATCTTATTGTATAAGAGAGCGTTTTTGACTGTAACACTCAATCTTATTGTATAAGAGAGCGTTTTTGTATCACTTTCATGTACCTGGAAATAAATAAAAGTGACACTTCTCTTTTTGCCTCTTCCATTGTCTTGAACTTTTTTTTTGTCTCTTTTGGTCAGACGCATAGAAGCAAAGAATCTTTGGCTTATCAAAAATGAAAATTTTAACAAGTCAATTTTGTGGAGGGAAAGATCCTATTTCAGGAACTCTTACAGTACTGTCAGAGGTGTAATATTAACTTGACAGAGATGAAATAATTTTTGGTGGACCTGTCACTTTTTATAAAGAAAGCGACAAGTAGAATTGGTACCCCCAGGGAGGTGGACTCTCATCAAGTGTTAGGGATTAACTTGATTAAGCTCAACTGGGGATTTGATGAAAACACTGTTGATGGTGTAGTGTTAACCTAACAATGTTTTTTTTTTTTAAGTGGACTTGTTATTCTGTTGAAGAGAATAACAAGTGAAGCTAGACTCGTGGGGAATCTAGAAAGTTTGTTTCCGTCAGAGGTGTAATATTAACTTAACGGTTGGAAGTGGTCTTGTCAGAAGTGTAATGTTAACTTGACAAGGATGTGAGTTAGAGGTGTAATATTAACTTAACTCAAAAATTTCACCGTCATAGGTGTAATGTTTAACTTGACAGTGAGGGTAATGCTAGAGGTGTAATGTTGAACTTAGCATTGGTCATCTCGGCTTGCATAAGGAAGTCCGAGGGAAAGTCATGGCCATAGGTGTATTGTTGAACTTAGCAATGACTTGGATGCTAGAGGTGTGGTGTTAACTTAGCATCCTCCATTTCAGCTTCGATGTGGAAGTCTGAAGAAAAGTGACTGTCAGGTGTAATATTAAACCTGGCAGAAACTTGATTACTATTTAGAGGTGTGGTGTTAAACTTTAACAGTAATTTGTCAGAGGTGTGATATTAACTTGACAAAGATTGACTCGTGGTAAGAGTAATTTGAGGACCTGTCATTCTATTGGTGAGAATTGACAGGTGAAAATTTTGAAATGCCAAAGGTGTAGTATTAACTTGGCGGATTTGAAAATTTGATATTCCGTGTAGAGTTGACAAACAAAATTTGTACTTGACAAGAATATTGAAAAGTTTTCATTACCAGAGGTATAGTGTTAACTTAGTAATGGTTGTATTTTGTAGACCTACCATTCTGTGGATGAGAATTGGTAGGGGATTTTGGAGGAAAGAGTGGAGCCAAGTCCACTTTAGGATTTTTAGCAAACCCTCAGCTATCAACGGATTTGAGGTGCCTTTACCAACTACCGTTTGAGTTGGGCTAGCCATGCTATTCCCCTCAGCATGATGAGTTGTCGAAGACTGATGTTGGGCTTAGAAGCCAACATTTTCCTCTATCCTTAGCCGTCGGAGGCGTCGGATCAAATGGGAACGTGTCCTTAGGATTTTTAGCAAATCCTCAGCTGTCAACGGGTTTGAAGTGCCTTTACCAACTACCGTTTGAGTTGGGCTAGCCATGTTATTCCCCTCAGCATGATGAGTTGTCGAAGACTTATGTTGGGCTTGGAAGCCAACATTTTCCTCTATCCTTAGCCGTCGGAGGCGTCGGATATTCATGAAGAAGCTCTTCTTGTTTTTATCAGAGGTGTATTTTTAACTTGATCAGTGGAAGAATACCGTCTAAGGATAGTATTTCTTCAGGAACCTGCCATTGATCGGCATCATAAGTGTATCGCCATTCGGGTTATGATGCGATATGACCCATTTGAGTAGACTGACTCTACTACAAATGGTCCTTCCCATTTGGGTTGAAATTTTCCTTTTGTCTTGTGCGTCATCACCATGGGTCTTCTGACGGCTAAGACAAGATCACCTTTCTTGAAAGTTCGCACTTTAACTTTCTTGTTGAAGGCTCTGGTAATTCGAGCTTGGTAGAGCTCGATTTGCTGTTGGGCCTGCAGACGCTTATCATCTAAGGCCTCCAGTTCTTGGAGTCGCTGTCGATGCTTCTCCTCTGTTGTCATCTCCGCTGTCAGGGCGACGCGTAGAGATGGAATTTGGATCTCGAGTGGAAGACGGCTTCGCACCCGTATACCAAAGAAAATGGCGTAGCTTTAGTTGGGGTTCGCACAGTTGTGCGGTAAGCCAATAAGCATTCACCCAGCTTGTCGTCCAATCACGTTGACTTTTGAAACGAACTTCTTAAGAAGCTTACCAATGGTTTTATTGAAAGCTTCTGCGAGGCCATTAGCGCAGGATAGTATGCCGTTGAGGACACACTCTGGATTCTGAACTTGGCGCAGAATCTCTGGAAAGCCTGGCTAATGAACTGGGGTCCATTGTCATGGACAATTCGCCGAGGTACACCGAAACGGTAAATAACGTGGTGTTTCACGAACTTGATCACGTTCGACGACTTGACTTCCTTTAGGGGAATGCCTCAGCCCACTTAGAGAAATAATCGGTTATTGCAAAATAAACCGATGTCCTTTTGATGATGGTGGGCTGATAGGGCCAACCACGTCCATGCCCACATTTCAAATGGCCAGGTAGAGGCCGTAGAGTGGAGGTACCCTGGTGCTTGATGGATGAAATCCCCATGCACTTGGCAAGCGTGGCATCTTTTAGCATAAGTGACGGCGTCGGCAACCATCTTGGGCCAGTAGTAACCCAATCTTTGGAGTCGATGTGCCAGTTTCGGGCCAGGTTGATGGGCTCCACACATACCGTCGTGGGCTTCCCTCAATACCTCTTGAGCCTCCTTTGGTGAGAGGCACCGGAGCAAGATCCCGTCATGCGATCGACGATACAATGTTCGTGTAATCGCATTGTAATAGAATTTGGGGGCTTTCCTTCGAATGGCAGCCGCCTCTTTGGTGTCTTCAGGCAGAATGCCGTATAGGACGTCAATGTAGGGAAATCGCCAGTCTCTAGGCTCTGGACCGGTTGATGCTTCAAGTGCTTCTTCGCGGTGACGACCTCCCGCCGACTCCTGATAATCCTTGAGAGCATTTCTCGGGCAATACAGGTCGTGGCTGTAGACGAATATCTTCTCTGTTGCTCCAGCTGGAAGAGCTAAGGAGGCAGCCAGGGATGCGAGTGCATCTGCGTGCGCATTTTGCCTGCGTGGTACATGGTCGATGTAGAAGCTTGTAAACCCCTCGACCATGCGGATAGTTGCATTGTAATAGGGTACTAAGTCTTCATGTCTGACTTCGTACTCCCCGCGAACTTGGCTGACGATGAGCTTGGAGTCGCCGTATGCCTCGAGATTTTTGACGCCAATCTCATCGGCGAATTGCATCCCAATCAAAAGTGCGTTGTACTCCGCCACATTGTTGGAACAAGGCTCAGTTAATGAGACGGCTCGGGGAATCACATAATTTTGTGGGGATACGAGTACTACTCCTACCCCCGCTATTACGTGTCCTTTTGGGCTTGTTCTTGATGCACCGTCGAAGAAAAGTTGCCATACTTGACTTTCGAACGATGTCTGAGTCAGGCAGACTTCAGCAACTTCGTCTGGGAGATCCTCATAGATTTTGGCTGCCCTCGGATCTGGGTGCTCAGCTAGGAAATCCGCGACTGTTTGTCCTTAATGGCCTTTTGTGGTAAAAAGCGCATTTCATATTGGGAGAGCAATATGGCCCATTTTGCCAGTCGGCCATTTAGCGATGAAGGTTTAGTCATAAGTAACCTCAGGGGTTGACTTTTGATATGACGTTTATAATTTGGCCTACCAGATAGTGTCGCATTTTCTGGATAGCGAACACCAGTGCCAAACATTCCTTCTGATCGGGTTATACCGATGTTCGGCTCCGATCATTGTTCTACTCAGATAGTAGATTGCTTGCTCACGTTCTTGATCGTCATTCTGAGCTAGTAGAGCTCCCAAAGAATGATCCATCGCTCGGACGTACACCAGAAACGGCTTTCCGGATACTGGAGCTGCAAGGACCGGTGGTTGGGTGAGGTATTGCTTGATTTCCTCAAACGCTTTTTGGCAAGCGTCATCCCAAATGAATGAGACACCCTTCTTCATCAGCTTAGCGAAGGGTTGGCATCTTCCGGAGAGGTTTGAGATAAACCTGCAGATGTATGCCAATCGTCCTTGCAATCCCCTGAGTTCCTTGAGATTTCTCGGGGGTTGCATCTCCTGGATAGCGCGAACCTTTTCCGGGTCCAAGTGAATTCCGGTGGATGTTACAACAAATCCTAAGATTTGCCACTGGCCACCCCAGGAAGGACTTTGTGGGATTCATCTTCAATTGATGAACCCGCATGATGTCGAAGACCACCTTCAGGTCTGCTATATGATCACCTTTAGTGCGGCTTTTTACCGCGATGTCATCAACATAACATTCCACCGTTTTGCGTATTTGCTGATGGAAAATGGCGTTCATGGCCCTTTGGTATGTTGCCCCTGCATTTTTCAGTCCGAAGGGCATGACGGTATAGCAATAAACCCCCAATGGTGTCCTGAAGGAGTGTGCTTTTCATCGTCAGGATACATTTTGATTTGATTGTATCCTGAGAATCCATCCATGAAGGACATTCGCTCGAATCCGCAAGTATTGTCAATCATAACATCTGTGATTGGTAATGGGAATTCGTCTTTGGGACAAGCCTCATTTAGATCACGGAAATCGATGCAGATCCGATCTTCCCGTTCTTCTTGGAGACGGGGACGATGTTGGCTACCCAGTCGGGATGTTGTTCTTCCCTAATGAAGCCAGAATCAATAAGTTTTCTGACTTCTGATTGAATTGCCTCCATTATTTCTGGGCGAAACCGTCGCTGCTGTTGTTTGACAGGCTTTACGTCCGGATTGATGTTGAGGCGGTGCATAGCCACTTGAGGATCAAGTCCTGGCATGTCCTCATAATTTCAGGCGAAGACGTCTATATACTCTTGTACAAGAGATATTAGATCTTTCTTCTCCGACGGTGACAGGCCGTCACTTATGAAGATGGGCTTAGGGTTAGCCTCATCTCCTAGGTTGATCTGAACAATCTTATCTTCTGTGGGTGGCTCGCGTTGTTCAAAGCGGGTGTCCCAAAGAGCATTTAAATGTTTGATCCAAGGATCTGTATCGGATTGGATCATTTCTTCATCTCCATCTTCGAGGTGGCTTGTCGAAACCATGTTCACTGAAAGTTCCTTGAAGATGTTGCCGACACTGACATCTGACTCCCAGGATGATGTATCTGACTCCAGGATGATGTGTCTGAAGAATAATTATTGCTCGACGATTCTTGAGAATCAGAGGCTGATGGAACCGGAGTTGATACATAGCCCAACCCCCGGCGTGTCCGATGATAATAATCGGGGGCCTTCCCTTTTGGCACAAAGGATTGAAGCAACGTCCTCCTTCCTTTGCCGAAGTTCAACCCGGGTCTGTCGGTTAGATCGTACCCCATGCACTTCATCATTTTGAGTGCTTTTGGTTCATAATGATCGAACTGAGGTGATTCCTCCTCCCTTCCGATTCGTCGCGGGGCGTTGGTTCAGACGAGATTCGCCCAAAAGAATTAGTTTTTGGCCTTTCCGTCTTGCTGGAACCATGAATATAGATTCTTGCGCATTATCATTGTCTTGGTATGTCTCGAAGGACGATTTCACTGGTACATGCAATGATGTCAAGGCACCCATTGCCGACCAGAGATCGTCATCTATATCAGTGCTAGTGTCTGACGGTATTGAATCAGAAGCACACGCAGAAAAATACGCAAAATCTAAATCTTTATTAATATACCAACCGCCTACATCATCGGTGGTATTATCGACATCGGGTTTATTAGTGCCCGTTACAAGTGGTTCTAACTCCCACAGGCACTCTTCTTTCTCAAGCTCAGTGTCAGCCTCATTACCAGAGTCTGGCTCTTCTGGTTGTGGGGCTTCATCCGTTTCCACCGGATCTTGGTACAGCAAAGAGTCGGTGAAATAATTCTCGACCCCTTTGAACGGATGCCTTTCGGCAATCAACGTCTGCACATTTCCACCCCCGTCAATGTACTTCATGACTTGGTGGAGAGTGGAGGGAACGATGGAGTTGCGGTGAATCCACGGTCGTCCCAGCAATAGATTGTAGGAAGTGTTGGCATCGATGATGTAGCATGTCACCTCCGACTTGAGGCTTCCAATCTGACACTTGAGCTTGATCTTCCCATCGGACGGGTCTGGTTGGCATTGAACCCATAGATAGTCGTCTGGGTAGGGCTCAAACGATGGGTAGGAATGCCGAGATGTTGCATGACCCGGCGAGGCATGATGCTCAACGCGGACCCTGGATCTACCTGGATGCGGTTCACCTCAGACGATCCGATATACCCTGTGAAGTACAGGGGTCGATCATGCTTCCCTTTCACCTGCATATCATCTGCCGTGAAGGTGATGCAGGGGGCATTCTGGGAGGTGTGGAGGCAATGCTCTACATCTTCCTCCTTCGGCACCTGGGTCATGAAGACCTCAGCATTTGCCAGAGCTTCTTGCAGAGCTTCCCTGGTCGACTTTGATAGTCTAAGAAGTTCATACAAGGTAATACGTGCCGGAATGTTGGCCAACTGAGCCAGGACATCAAAGCGGTAAGGTGGCGTAGATCCTTCCGTAATGCCCTTTTGAAGGGCTCGAGAAAATCGAGTCCCCTTCTGCTTCTCCACAGGTGGCTTTGTGGAGGGCCTGACTGGCTCCGCAGTTGGTTGTGGAGGGACTTCTGCCATTTCACCTACTGTTTCAAGTACGCCTGTCCTGAACGGGTTCCCGCCATCGGTTGGTTGGGCTCTGCGGCCAGGACTATCGTTTCCTCCTCTGAGTCGGTCAGTGAAGGGATATCAGTCTCCGCTTCTCGAGAGGAGGCACCTACCACATTGCAGGATGAGGCTTTTGCCTTACCTTTGGATTTCCTGTTGGTCACAGTAGTCCATTGCTGTTCATTGACAAGGTCAGGGTGGACCCACATAATTTCCCCTTGAGGTGTAGGGACGGGTACCAAGCCTTTCTCTTGCTGCTGGTGAGGGTCTGTGTTGACCACTCTCAGCTCTCCTCTTGGGATAGGAGCTACCCCCACAGGCGTTGGAGGTTGTCTCCCGAACTGGAGAACTGACGTCACATTAGCCGTCACCTTCTTCTGCTCTGGTCGGAGTTTTAACACCTCCGCGTCAATCAGAGCTTGAAGGACGTCCTTGAAGACGTAGCAGCTTTTGGTAGGATGTCCCAACATTCTGTGGTACATGCAGTAGTTGGATTGTCGGTCTTGCCGACTTCCTCTGGGCGTCGAGCTTCAGGGAGCTTCATTCGGTTGCTCTTGTTGAGTAGTTTAAAAGAGCAATCGACATGTTCCTCCTTGAAGGAATATTGTTTGTTGGCGCGTGGCTGGCTTGAAGAGCCACTCGCCTTGCCTGTTTGAGGTTTGGTGGCGGGAGATTTGGTCTCCGTGGCCAAATTATCATTCTGCTTTGTTTGGAGGGATGTGTCCGGCGCACGCCTTGTCGACCTTTCCGGCCTAGGCTTACCTTCCTCCGCTCGGACGCGGGCGACAATCTCCTCAGCCTGTTCACCTTGTTGGACTAATTGCTTCCAGGTGCGGCTTTCAGCAACTCCTATTTGAGTAAGGAGTGAGGTTTGGAGATTGTGGTGGCATGTTTCCACCAGGGTGGCCTGGGTCATACCGCTTGGACACCGAGTGCCATGTTCCGAAATCTTTCCACGAAAGATTTGACAGACTCCCCTCTCCGCTGTTTGGTAGCTAGAAGGGTAGGCATTGTGACCTCCGAGTCATCTTCGAAGAAGCGTGTTAAGAACAGCTTCTCCAGATCGCCCCAGTTCTTGATAGAACCTTCTGGGAGCTTCATAAACCATTCAAGGCTAACCCTTTCAGGGTGCCAATGAACAGGCGCGCCAAAATAGCGTCATTATCCACTACATTCCCGGTCTGGGATTTGAAATAGTAGATGTGCTGGTTGGGGGACCCCTTCCCGTCAAATGCTTGGAGGGTTGGAGCCTTGAACTTAGGAGGGTACGGGACTGAATCCCACTCAGCCGGATAGGGCCGGACCACTCCCGCTTCTTGGAGGCCTTTACAGTTGGTAAGGGCCTTGAGGCGCTGCTCCAGTTGACTCATTCTTTTAGCATGAGCCTTTTCTGGGTCTTGCGACGAAGGTTTGGACGAATTCGAGTAGATCGCCGCGCCTCTTCAGAAGGTTCGGAAGATGAGCTTTCTCCCTTTCTCCCTTTGCCCTTCGACTTCCTAGGAGGAGATCTCCTCCTGTCTTCAGCAACTGCGCAAACGCCTGCTTGATGGAGTCGATAGATGCCTGTTGAGAAGGATCATATCCATTTGCGCCTTCTGGATCTGCTCCAAACGTTTGGTCGTCTGGTCAGGAGTGCCTGTCATGTAAGCAGAGGCCTCCTTCTCGACGGAAGAGTTCGATGCCCTAGATTCCACTACGGCGGAGTGAGAATCGTTCACTTCAACACCGTGGCTAAGGCATTATAGTCAATTGGGGGAATAGCCCCCGTCCGGGTACGAGTGTATCGATACACCCCTTCCGGTTCAGAGTCAGACTCGGACTCATCTGAGCCGACTGCAATTTATTTTTCCTTACTCCTGCTTGTCATATTTGCAGTGAGCTCCGGGTACTCAACGTCAGAGAAGGTCCTCCTTCTGTGGGAGCGTCTTCTTTTAGCTGACGGAGGAATCAGGGTCAGCTGTCTGACCAAAGACTGCTGGTGTACGCCTGATCCGCAACGACACTCCGAGAGCATGGAGATGAGCCGTTGGCAGCAGCATGACGAAGTGACCTGATTGGCACTTCTTTTCTTCGTCAGATAATCCCTCAAATCCATGGGAGGGGATTGAAAAGATTAGCCTCGCAACGTCGAAGACGGGAGACATCCATGTGCTGCGCAGTCTGGACGCAGACTTCAGGGACGCGGTTTTCGCGTCGCGGCTGTGGAACGCGCGTTTGGCGTCTCTGTTGAGATGAGACGCGAGTGTCGCGTTGTTGTTTGGTGCGTCGGAGCAGAGACGCTTGAGAGAGGGTGGCTGCTGGGCCCCTCGTCTCTGGGCGCGTGCTTCCTGCGTTTGACGAGACGTAGAAGCTTCGTCTTGGCGCTTGGTAAGTTGGTCCTCAGAGGACTCAACTTGAGGAGTTGCGCGTTTGGGCCGCCAGACGCGGATTTCACGTACTGGACGTGGCGCAGGCAAGGCGCGAGATTGTACGTCGCGTCCAGTCTCAGTTGGACAACCGACGGTTCCAACTTGCAGCTGACGCGCACGTCTCCTCTGTCGACGCTCAGCGTTTCGATTGCGTCGAGGAGGTAGAGAGAGACCAACGACATCCTGATGCTGGACACCAGGAATTTTGACCACGCGGGTCTCCTGAGAGACGCTGACGCGGGTGTTCTGTGCGACGCGGTTGGTCGCAAAGGCAGATGTGCCTGGGACCACGCGGGCCTTCTGAGAGGCGTTGACGCGCGTCTCTTGCTTGGCACAGTCGGCAGCAGGGAGCTCGAGAGAGCCACAGGTCGGGACTCGAGGCCATTTCCCGTTGAGACCCGGCGGCAGACGCGGGTCTTTGGGCTCTTGGAGCCAGAAGAGAGGAACTCTTCGTACTTCGCCTGGTCGAACTCGACAACGAGCGATTCGACCATCTTTCCCTCATGGTGGACGTCATCTTGCGCCACTACCTGTTCGTCAGTAACGAAAGTTGTCCCCAGCGGAGTCGTCATCTCTTGTATGACCCGGGAAAGGAGAGAGACAGGAATATTGCAGTAAAAGTTTTTCCTTGAATCAAATGAAAAGGATTACAACAACAACTGTTCCTTCCGGTTACAAGGGAGGGAGGATATTGAATCTTGAATCCCCCCTTTGTTTAAGGCTGGGTTCTTCGTGTGGCGGTGGAGAGTGAATCTTGTTCTCCGTTGACCAGATGACCGTCCTTCAGGGATCTCCTCTTCGGCCGGTAGAAAGAGTAACTCAGCTCCGTCTACCAAAACTCTAAAAGAGAAGGTAAGCGAAGAGTAACTTGTACGCAGCAAGCTAGCTTGAAGAGTCGAGTTTTCTCTCTGTTGATGATCTCTCCGTTGTCCTCTTCTCCTTCTTTTTGATTGCCAAAAGTCCGACCTCTTCTTCATAGCGACGGGCTATTTATAGAGGTCTTAGGGGTGAACGTGCCCCCCCTAAAAGCGCTCCACAATGAGGCCAACTTCCCTGCTACATGGGCGTAACTAACCCACGTGCCTGCTAAAGACACGCCACGATGGGGGCTGATTTCCCTTACGTGTGGGCAGTGATTGGTCCCTTAACCAAGGCGGTTATAACTGAGACGCGGGTGTCAGGCCGACGCGTCTTGATGCTGAGACGCGGGTGTCAGGCCGACGCGCCTTGATGCTGAGACGCGGGTGTCAGGCCGACGCGCCTTGATGCTGAGACGCGGGTGTCAGGCCGACGCGCCTTGATGCTGAGACGCGGGGGTCAAGCCGACG
>JAVJIF010034761.1:0-120316 GCA_038442645.1 Agave tequilana
TGATGGAAACACTGTTGATGGTGTAGTATTAACCTAACAATGTTTTTAGGTAGACTTGTTATTCTGTTGAAGAGAATAACAAGTAGGACTAGACTCGTGGGGATCTAGGAAAGTTTGTTACCGTCAGAGGTTGTGATATTACTTAACGGGTTGGAAGTGGTCTTGTCAGAATGTGAATGTTTACTTGACAAGGATGTGAGTCAGAGGTGTGATATTAACTTAACTCAAAAAGTGTCACTGTCATAGGTGTAATATTTAACTTGACAGTGAGGGTAATGCTAGAGTTGTAATGTTGAACTTAGCATTGGTCATCTCGGCTTGCATAAGGAAGTCCGAGGGAAAGTCATGGCCATAGGTTATTGTTAAACTTAGCAATGACTTGGATGCTAGAGGTGTGGTGTTAACTTAGCATCATCTATTTCAGCTTCGATATGGAAGTCTGAAGAAAAGTGACTGTCAGAGGTGTAGTATTAAACCTGACAGAAACTTAATTACTGTTTAGAGGTTGGTGTTAAATTTAACAGTAATTTTGTCAGAGGTGTGATTTAACTTGACAAAGATTGACTCATGACAAGAGCAATTTGAGGACCTGTCATTCTATTGGTGAGAATTGACAGGTGAAAATTTTGAAATGCCAGAGGTGTAGTATTAACTTGGCGGATTTGAAAATTTGATATTCCGTGTAGAGTTTGACAAACAAAATTTTGTACTCGACAAGGAATATTGAAAAGTTTTCATTACCATAGGTATAGTGTTAACTTAGTAATGTTGTATTTTGTAGACCTACCATTCTGTGGATGAGAATTGGTAGGGGATTTTTGGAGGAAAGAGTGGAGCAAGTCCACTTTAGGATTTTAGCAAACCCTCAGCTATCAACGGATTTGAGGTGCCTTTAACCAACTCGTTTGAGTTTGGCTAGCCATGCTATTCCCCTCAGCATGATGAGTTGTCGAAGACTTATGTTGGACTTAAAAGCCAACATTTTCTTCTATCCTTAGCCGTCGGGGGGCGTCGGATCAAATGGGAACGTGTCCCTTAGGATTTTAGCAAATCCTCAGCTGTCAACGGGTTTGAGGTGCCTTTACCACTACCGTTTAAGTTGGGCTAGCAATGCTATTCCCCTCAACATGATGAGTTGTCGAAGACTTATGTTGGACTTAAAAGCCAACATTTTCTTCTATCCTTAGCCGTCGGGGCGTCGATATGGATGAAGAAGCTCTTCTTGTTTTGATCAGAGGTGTATTTTTAACTTGATCAGCGGAAGAATACCATCTAAGGATAGTACTTCTTCAGAACCTGCCATTGATCGGCATCATAAGTGTATCGCCATTCGGGGTTATGATGCGATATGACCCATTTGAGTAGACTGACTCTACTACAAATGGTCCTTCCCATTTGGGTTGGAATTTTCCTTTTGTCTTGTGCGTCATCACCATGGGTCTTCTGACGGGCTAAGACAAGATCGCCTTTCTTGAAAGTTCGCACTTTAACTTTCTTATTGAAGGCTCTGGTAATTCGAGCTTGGTAGAGCTCGATTTGCTGTTGGGCCTGCAGACGCTTATCATCTAAGGCCTCCAGTTCTTGGAGTCGCTGTCGATGCGTCTCCTCTGTTGTCATCTCCGCTGTCAGGGCGACGCGTAGAGATGGATTTGGATTTCGAGTGGAAGGACGGCTTCGCACCCGTATACCAATAAGAAAATGGCGTAGCTTTAGTTGGGGTTCGCACAGTTGTGCGGTAAGCTCATAAGCATTCACCCAGCTTGTCGTCCCAGTCACGTTGACATTTTTTGAAACGAACTTCTTAAGAAGCTTACCAATGTTTTTATTGAAAGCTTCTGCGAGGCCATTAGCGGCAGGATAGTATGCCGTTGAGGACACACTCTGGATTCTGAACTTGGCGGCAGAATCTCTGGAAAGCCTGGCTAATGAATTGGGGTCCATTGTCATGGATATTTCGCCGAGGTACACCGAAAACGGTAAATAACGTGGTGTTTCACGAACTTGATCACATTCGACGACTTGACTTCCTTTGGGGAATGGCCTCAGCCCACTTAGAAAATAATCGGTTATTGCCAAATAAATCAGATGTCCTTTTGATGATGGTGGGCTGATAGGGCCAACCACGTCCATGCCCCACATTTCAAATGGCCAGGTAGAGGCCGTAGAGTGGAGGTACCCTGCTGCTTGATGGATGAAATCCCCATGCACTTGGCAAGCGTGGCATCTTTTAGCATAAGTGACGGCGTCGGCAACCATCTTGGCCAGTAGTAACCCAATCTTTGGAGTCGATGTGCCAGTTTCGGGCCAGGTTGATGGCTCCACACATACCGTCCGTGGGCTTCCCTCAATACCTCTTGAGCCTCCTTTGGTGAGAGGCACCGGAACAAGATCCCGTCATGCGATCGACGATACAATGTTCGTGTAATCGCATTGTAATAGAATTTGGGGGCTTTCCTTCGAATGGCAGCCGCCTCTTTGTGTCTTCAGGCAGAATGCCGTATAAGACGAAATCAATGTAGGAGAATCGCCAGTCTCTAGGCTCTGGACCGGTTGATGCTTCAAGTGCTTTTTCGCAGTGACGACCTCACCTGCCGACTCCTGATAATCCTCGAGAGCATTTCTCGGGCAATACAGGTCGTGGCTGTAGACGAATATCTTCTCTGTTGCTCCAGCTGGAAGAGCTAAGGAAGGCAGCCAGGGATGCGAGTGCATCTGCGTGCGCATTTTGCCTGCGCGGTACATGGTCGATGTAGAAGCTTGTAAACCCCTCGCCATGCGGATAGTTGCATTGTAATAGGGTACTAAGTCTTCATGTCTGACTTCGTACTCCCCGCGAACTTGGCTGACGATGAGCTTGGAGTCGCCGTATGCCTCGAGATTTTTGACGCCAATCTCATCGGCGAATTGCATCCCAATCAAAAGTGCGTTGTACTCCGCCACATTGTTGGAACAAGGCTCAGTTAATGAGACGGCTCGGGGAATCACATATTTTGTGGGGATACGAGTACTACTCCTACCCCCGCTACTACGTGTCCTTTTGGGCTTGTTCTTGATGCACCGTCGAAGAAAGTTGCCATACTTGACTTTCGAACGATGTCTGAGTCAGGCAGACTTCAGCAACTTCGTCTGGGAGATCCTCATAGATTTTGGCTGCCCTCGGATCTGGGTGCTCAGCTAGGAAATCCGCGACTGCTTGTCCCTTAATGGCCTTTTGTGGTAAAAGCGCATCTCATATTGGGAGAGCAATATGGCCCATTTTGCCAGTCGGCCATTTAGCGATGAAGGTTTAGTCATAAGTAACCTCAGGGGGTTGACTTTTGATATGACGTTTATAGTTTGGCCTACCAGATAGTGTCGCATTTTCTGGATAGCAAACACCAGTGCCAAACATTCCTTCTCGATCGGGTTATACCGATGTTCGGCTCCGATCATTGTTCTACTCAGATAGTAGATTGCTTGCTCACGTCCTTGATCGTCATTCTGAGCTAGTAGAGCTCCCAAAGAATGATCCATCGCTGGACGTACACCAGAAACGGCTTTCCGGATACTGGAGCTGCAAGGACTGGTGGTTGGGTGAGGTATTGCTTGATTTCCTCAAACGCTTTTTGGCAAGCGTCATCCCAAATGAATGAGACACCCTTCTTCATCAGCTTAGCGAAGGGTTGGCATCTTCCGGAGAGGTTTGAGATAAACCTGCGGATGTATGCCAATCGTCCTTGCAATCCCCTGAGTTCCTTGAGATTTCTCGGGGGTTGCATCTCCTGGATAGCGCGAACCTTTTCCGGGTCCAAGTGAATTCCGGTGGATGTTACAACAAATCCTAAGAATTTGCACTGGCCACCCCCAGGAAGGACTTTGTGGGATTCATCTTCAATTGATGAACCGCATGATGTCGAAGACCACCTTCAGGTCCTGCTATATGATCACCTTTAGTGCGGCTTTTTACCGCGATGTCATCAACATAACATTCCACCGTTTTGCGTATTTGCTGATGGAAATGGCGTTCATGGCCTTTGGTATGTTGCCCTGCATTTTTCAGTCCGAAGGGCATGACGGTATAGCAATAAACCCCCAATGGTGTCCTGAAGGAGGTGTGCTTTTCATCGTCAGGATACATTTTGATTTGATTGTATCCTGAGAATCCATCCATGAAGGACATTCGCTCGAATCCCGCAAGTATTGTCATCATAACATCTGTGATTGGCAATGGGAATTCGTCTTTGGGACAAAGCCTCATTTAGATCACGGAAGTCGATGCAGATCCGGATCTTTCCATTCTTCTTGGAGACGGGGACGATGTTGGCTACCCAGTCGGGATGTTGTTCTTCCCTAATGAAGCCAGAATCAATAAGTTTTCTGACTTCTGATTGAATTGCCTCCATTATTTCTAGGCGAAACCGTCGCTGCTGTTTTTGACAGGCTTTACGTCCGGATTGATGTTAAGGTGGTGCATAGCCACTTGAGGATCAAGTCCTGGCATGTCCTCATAATTCCAGGCGAAGACATCTATATACTCTTGTACAAGAGATATTAGATCTTTCTTCTCCGAAGGTGACAGGCCGTCACTTATGAAGATGGGCTTAGGGTTAGCCTCATCTCCTAGGTTGATCTGAACAATCTTATCTTCTGTGGGTGGCTCGCGCTGTTCAAAGCGGGTGTCCCAAAGAGCATTTAAATGTTTGATCCAAGGATCTGTATCAGATTGGATCATTTCTTCATCTCCATCTTCGAGGTGGCTTGTCGAAACCATGTTCACTGAAAGTTCCTTGAAGATGTTGCGACACTGACATCTGACTCCCAGGATGATGTGTCTGAAGAATATTGTTGCTCGACGATTCTTGAGAATCGGAGGCTGATGGAATCGGAGTTGATACATAGCCCAACCCCCGGCGTGTCCGATGATAATAATCGGGGGCCTTCCCTTTTGGCACAAAGGATTGAAGCAACGTCCTCCTTCCTTTGCCGAAGTTCAACCCGGGTCTGTCGGTTAGATCGTACCCCATACACTTCATCATTTTGAGTGCTTTTGGTTCATAATGACGAACTGAGGTGATTCCTCCTCGCCTTCCGATTCGTCGCGGGGCGTTGGTTCAGACGAGATTCGCCCAAAGAGAATTGGTTTTTGGCTTTTCCGTCTTGCTGGAACCATGAATATAGATTCTTGCGCATTATCATTGTCTTGGTATGTCTCGAAGGACGATTTCACTGGTACATGCAATGATGTCAAGGCACCCATTGCCGACCAGAGATCGTCATCTATATCAGTGCTAGTGTCTGACGGTATTGAATCAGAAGCACACGCAGAAAAATACGCAAAATCTAAATCTTCATTAATATACCAACCGCCTACATCATCGGTGGTATTATCGACATCGGGTTTATTAGTGCCCGTTACAAGTGGTTCTAACTCCCACAGGCACTCTTCTTTCTCAAGCTCAGTGTCAGCCTCATTACCAGAGTCTGGCTCTTCTGGTTGTGGGGCTTCATCCGTTTCCACCGGATCTTGGTACAGCAAAGAGTCGGTGAAATAATTCTCGACCCCTTGAACGGATGCCTTTTGGCAATCAACGTCTGCACATTTCCACCCCCGTCATGTACTTCATGACTTGGTGGAGAGTGAAGGGAACGATGGAGTTGCGGTGAATCCACGGTCGTCCCAGCAACAGATTGTAGGAAGTGTCGGCATCGATGATGTAGCATGTCACCTCTGACTTGAGGCTTCCAATCTGACACTTGAGCTTGATCTTCCCCATCGGACGGGTCTGGTTGGCATTGAACCCATAGATAGTCGTCTGGGTAGGGCTCAAACGATGGGTAGGAATGCCGAGATGTTGCATGACCCGGCGAGGCATGATGCTCAACGCGGACCCTGGATCTACCTGGATGCGGTTCACCTCAGACGATCCGATATACCCTGTGAAGTACAGGGGTCGATCATGCTTCCCTTTCACCTGCATATCATCTGCCGTGAAGGTGATGCAGGGGGCATTCTGGGAGGTGTGGAGGCAATGCTCTACATCTTCCTCCTTCGGCACCTGGGTCATGAAGACCTCAGCATTTGCCAGAGCTTCTTGCAGAGCTTCCCTGGTCGACTTTGATAGTCTAAGAAGTTCATACAAGGTAATGCGTACCGGAATGTTGGCCAACTGAGCCAGGACATCAAAGCGATAAGGTGGCGTAGATCCTTCCGTAATGCCCTTTTGAAGGGCTCGAGAAAATCGAGTCCCCTTCTGCTTCTCCACAGGTGGCTTTGTGGAGGGCCTGACTGGCTCCGCAGTTGGTTGTGGAGGGACTTCTGCCGTTTCGCCGTACTGTTTCAAGTACGCCTGTCCTGAACGGGTTTCCCTCCATCGGTTGGTTGGGCTCTGCCCAGGACTATCGTTTCCTCCTCTGAGTCGGTCAGTGAAGGGATATCAGTCTCCGCTTCTCGAGAGGAGGCACCTACCACATTGCAGAATGAGGCTTTTGCCTTGCCTTTGGATTTCCTGTTGGTCACAGTAGTCCATTGCTGTTCATTGACAAGGTCAGGGTGGACCCACATAATTTTCCCTTGAGGTGTAGGGATGGGTACCAAGCCTTTCTCTTACTGCTGGTGAGGGTCTGTGTTGACCACTCTCAGCTCTCCTCTTGGGATAGGAGCTACCCCCGCAGGCGTTGGAGGTGTCTCCCGAACTGGAGAATTGACGTCACATTAGCCGTCACCTTCTTCTGCTCTGGTCAAAGTTTTAACACCTCCGTGTCAATCAGAGCTTGAAAGACGTCCTTGAAGACGTAGCAGCTTTTGGTAGGATGTCCCAACATTCTGTGGTACATGCAGTAGTTGGGATTGTCGGTCTTGCCGACTTCCTCTGGGCGTCGAGCTTCAGGGAGCTTCAGTCGGTTGCTCTTGTTGAGTAGTTTAAAGAGCGAATCGACATGTTCCTCCTTGAAGGAATATTGTTTGTTGGCGCGTGGCTGGCTTGAAGAGCCACTCGCCTTGTCTGTTTGAGGTTTGGCGGGAGATTTGGTCTCCGTGGCCAAATTATCCTTCCGCTTTGTTTGGAGGGATGTGTCCGGCGCACGCCTTGTCGACCTTTCCGGCCTAGGCTTACCTTCCTCCGCTCGGACGCGGGCGACAATCTCCTCAGCCTGTTCACCTTGTTGGACTAATTGCTTCCAGGTGCGGCTTTCAGCAACTCCTATTTGAGCAAGGAGTGAGGTTTGGAGATTGTGGCGGCATGTTTCCACCAGGGTGGCATGGGTCATACCGCTTGGACACCGGAGTGCCATGTTCCGAAATCTTTCCACGAAAGATTTGACAGACTCCCCTCTCCGCTGTTTGGTAGCTAGAAGGGTAGGCATTGTGACCTCCGAGTCATCTTCGAAGAAGCGTGTTTAAGAACAGCTTCTCCAGATCGCCCCAGTTCTTGATAGAACCTTCTGGGAGCTTCATAAACCATTCAAAGGCTAACCCTTTCAGGGTGCCAATGAACAGGCGCGCCAAAATAGCGTCATTATCCACTACATTCCCGGTCTGGGATTTGAAGTAGTAGATGTGCTGGTTGGGGACCCCTTCCCGTCAAATACTTGGAGGGTTGGAGCCTTGAACTTAGGAGGGTACGGGACTGAATCCCACTCAGCCGGATAGGGCCGGACCACTCCCGCTTCTTGGAGGCCTTTACGGTTGGTAGGGCCTCGAGGCGCTGCTCCAGTTGACTCATTCTTTTAGCATGAGCCTTTTCTGGGTCTTGCGATGAAGATTTGGACGAATTCGAAGTAGATCGCCGCGCCTCTTCAGAAGGTTCGGAAGATGAGCTTTCTCCCTTTCTCCCTTTGCCCTTCGACCTCCTAGGAGGAGATCTCCTCCTGTCTTCAAGCAACTGCGCAAGCGCCTGCTTGATGGAGTCGATAGATGCTTGTTGAGAAAGGATCATATCCATTTGCGCCTTCTGGATCTGCTCCAAACGTTTGGTTGTCTCGTCAGGAGTGCCTGTCATGTAAGCAGAGGCCTCCTTCTCGACGGAAGAGTTCGATGCCCTAGATTCCACTACGGCGGAGTGAGAATCGTTCACTTCAACGCCGTGGGCTAAGGCATTATAGTCAATTGGGGGAATGGCCCCCGTCCGGGTACGAGTGTATCGATACACCCCTTCCGGTTCAGAGTCAGACTCGGACTCATCTGAGCCGACTGTAATTTATTTTCCCTTGCTCCTGCTTGTCATATTTGCAGTGAGCTCCGGGTACTCACGTCAGAGAAGGTCCTCCTTCTGTGGGAGCGTCTTCTTTTAGCTGACGGAGGAATCAGGGTCAGCTGTCTGACCAAAGACTGCTGGTGTACGCCTGATCCGCAACGACACTCCGAGAGCATGGAGATGAGCCGTTGGCAGCAGCATGACGAAGTGACCTGATTGGCACTTCTTTTCTTCGTCAGATAATCCCTCAAATCCATGGGAGGGGGATTGAAAAGATTAGCCTCGCAACGTCGAAGACGGGAGACATCCATGTGCTGCGCAGTCTGGACGCAGACTTCAGGGACGCGGTTTTCGCGTCGCGGCTGTGGAACGCGCGTCTGGCGTCTTTGTTGAGATGAGACGCGAGTGTCGCGTTGTTGTTTGGTGCGTCGGAGCAGAGACACTTGAGAGAGGGTGGGGCTGCTGGGCCCCTCGTCTCTGGACGCGTGCTTCCTGCGTTTGACGAGACGCAGAAGCTTCGTCTTGGCGCGCTTGGTAAGTTGGTCCTCAGAGGACTCAACTTGAGGAGTTGCGCTTTGGGCCGCCAGACGCGGATTTCACGTATTGGACGTGGCGCAGGCAAGGCGCGAGATTGTACGTCGCGCCCAGCCTCAGTTGGACAACTGACGGTTCCAACTTGCAGCTGACGCGCACGTCTCCTCTGTCGACGCTCAGCATTTCGATTGCGTCGAGGAGGTAGAGAGAGACCAACGACATCCTGATGCTGGACACCAGGGATTTTGATCACGCAGGTCTCCTGAGAGACGCTGACCGCGGGTTTCTGTGCGACGCAGTTGGTCGCAAAGGCAGATGTGCCTGGGACCACGCGGGCCTTCTGAGAGGCGTTGACGCGCGTCTCTTGCTTGGCACAGTCGGCAGCAGGGGAGCTCGAGAGAGCCACAGATCGGGACTCGAGGCCATTCCCCGTTGAGACCCGGTGGCAGACGCGGGTCTTTGGGCTCTTGGAGCCAGAGGAGAGGAACTCTTCGTACTTCGCCTGGTCGAACTCGACAACGAGCGATTCGACCATCTTTCCCTCATGGTGGACGTCATCTTGCGCCACTACCTGTTCGTCAGTAACGAAAGTTGTCCCCAGCGGAGTCGCCATCACTTGTATGACCCGGGAAAGGAGAGAGACAGGAATATTGCAGTAAAAGTTTTCCTTGAATCAAATGAAAGGATTACAACAACAACTGTTCCTTTCGGTTACAAGGGAGGGAGGATATTGAATCTTGAATCCCCCCTTTGTTTAAGGCTGGGCTCTTCGTGTGGCGGTGGAGAGTGAATCTTGTTCTCCGTTGACCGGATGACCGTCCTTCAGGGATCTCCTCTTCGGCCGGTAGAAAGAGTAACTCAGCTCCGTCTACCAAAACTCTAAAAGAGAAGGTAAGCGAAGAGTAACTTGTACGCAGCAAGCTAGCTTGAAGAGTCGAGTTCTCTCTCTGTTGATGATCTCTCCGTTGTCCTCTTCTCCTTCTTTTTTGATTGCCAAAGTCCGACCTCTTCTTCATAGCGACGGGGCTATTTATAGGGGTCTTAGGGGTGAACGTGCCCCCCCTGAAAACGCTCCACAATGAGGGCCAACTTCCCCGCTACATGGGCGGTAACTAACCCACGTGCCTGCTAAAGACATGCCACGATGGGGGCTGATTTCCCTTACGTGTGGGCAGTGATTGGTCCCTTAACCAAGGCGGTTATAACTGAGACGCGGGTTTCAAGCCAACGCGCCTTGATGCTGAGACGCGGGTGTCGAGCCAACGCGCCTTGATGCTGAGACGCGGGTGTCTAGCCGACGCGCTTGATGCTGAGACGCGGGTGCCAGACCGACGCGCCTTGATGCTGAGACGCGGGTGTCAGGCCGACGCGCCTTGATGCTGAGACGCGGTGTCAGGCCGACGCGCCATGATGCTGAGACGCAGGTGTTGAGCCAACACGCCTTGATGCTGAGACGCGGGTGATAGTCCCTCGCGTCTAGAGCTTGAAACTTTATTTTTCAACAGCTTGTCCCTTAGTAACTTTTGGACAGCCTACACTCTCCACCGCCACACGAAGAACCCAGCCTTACAAAGGGGTTCAAGACTCAACATCCTCCCTCCCTTGTAACTGGAAGGAAAGTCTGGTTGTAATAGTTTCATTTGATTCAAGGAAATCTTTACACCCATCACTGTCTCTTATTCTTTCCGGCGCATACAAGAGATGGCGACTCCGCTGGGACTACGTTTGTCACTGAGGACAAATAGTGGCGCAAGATGACATCCACTATAAGGGGAAGATGGTCGAATCGCTCGTTGTCGAGTTCGACCAGGCGAAGTACGAAGAGTTTCTCTCTTCCGGCTCCAAGAGCCCAAAGACCCGCGTCTGCCGCCGGGTCTCGACGGGGAATGGCCTCGAGGCCCGATCTGTGGCTTTCCTCGAGCTCCCCTGCTGCCGACTGTGCCAAGCAAGGTACACGCGCCAACGCCTCTCAGAAGGCCCGCGTGGTCCCAGGTACATCTGCCTTTGCGACCAACCGCGTCGCACAGAACACCCGCGTCAGCGTCTCTCAGGAGACCCGCGTGGTCAAAGTCCCTGGTGTCCAGCATCAGGATGTCGTTGGTCTCTCTCCACCTCCTCGACGCAATAGAAACGCTGAGCGTTGACAGAGGAGACGTGCGCGTCAGCTGCAAGTTGGAACCGTTGGTTGTCCAACTGAGGCTGGACGCGACGTACAATCTCGCGCCTTGCCCGCGCCACGTTCAGTACGTGAAGTCCGCGTTTGGCGCCCCAAACGCGAGATTCCTTCAGTTAGGTCCTCTGAGGACCAACTCACCAAACGCCAAGATGAGACCTCTGCGCCTCGTCAAACGCAAGAGACACAAGCCCATAGGCGTGGGGCGCAACAGCCCATCCTCTCTCAAGTGTCTCTCCGCCCCCGACACACCAACAGCGACGCGACAGGCGCGTTTTGTCTCAACAGAGACGCCAGAACGCGCGCTGAACAGCTGCGGCGCAAGAACCGCGTCTCTGATGCCTGCGTCCAGGCTGTACAGCACATGGATGCCTCCCGTCTTCGACGTTGCGAGGCTAATCTTTTCAATCCCCCTCCCATGGATTTGAGGGATTATCTGACGAAGAAAGAAGTGCCAATCAGGCCACTTCGTCGTGTTGCTGCCAACGGCTCATCCATATATGCTCTCTGAGTGCCGTTGCGGATCAGGTGTACACCAGCAGTCTTTAGTCAGACAGCTGACCCTGATTCCTCCGTCAGCTAAAAGAAGACGCTCCCACAGAAGGAGAACCTTCTCTGATGTTGAGTACCCGGAGCTCACTGCGAATATGACAAGCAGGAGCAAGGGAAAACAACTTGCAGTCAGCTCAGACGAGTCCGAGTCTGACTCTGAACCGGAAGGGGTGTATCGACACACTCGCACCCGGACTGGGGCCATTCCCCCAATTGAGTATAATGCCTTAGCCCATGGCATCAATGATTCTCACTCCGCCATAGCGGAATCAAGGGCTTCAAACTCTTCCGTCGAGAAGGAGACCTCCGCCTACATGACAGGCACTCCTGAGAGACGACTAAACGTTTGGAGCAGATTCAGAAGGTACAAATGGATATGATTCTTTCTCAGCAGGAATCTATCAACTCCCTTAAGCAGGCGATTGCACAGCTGCTCGAAGACAGGAGGAGGTCTCCTCCTAAAAAGTCAAAGGGTAAAGGGAAAAAGGGAGAAAGCTCATCTTCTGAACCTTCTGAGGAGACGCGGCGATCTACTTCCGGCTCGTCCAAGTCCTCGTCGCAAGTAAAAGGCGACCAAGACCAGGGAAAGGCTCATGTTAAAAGAATGAGTCAACTGGAGCGACGCCTCGAGGCCCTTGCCAATCGCAAAGACCTCCAAGAAGTAGGAGTGGTCCGGCCCTACCCGGCTGAATGGACTTGGTTCCGTACCCTCCTAAGTTCAAGGCTCCAACCTCCAAGCCTTTGATGGGAAGGGGTCACCCAACCCACATCTACTACTTCAAATCCCAAACCGGGAATGTAGTAGATAATGACGCCATCCTGGCACGCCTGTTCATCGGCACCCTGAAAGGGTTGGCCTTTGAATGGTTTATGAAGCTCCCAGAAGGTTCTATCAAGAACTGGGGCGATTTGGAGAAGATCTTTTTAACACGCTTCTTCGAGGATGACTCCGAAGTCACAATGCCAACCCTTTTGGCTACCAACAGCAAAAAGGGGAGTCCGTCAAATCTTTCGTGGAAAGATTTCAGAACATGGCACTCCGGTGTCCAAGCGGTATGACCCAGGCCACCCTGGTGGAAACATGCCGCCACAATCTCCAAACCTCACTCCTTGCTCAAATAGGAGTTGCTGAAAGCCGCACCTGGAAGCAATTAGTCCAACAAGGTGAACAGGCTGAGGAGATTGTCGCCCACGTCAGAGCGGAGGAAGGTAAGCCTAGGCCGGAAAGGTCGACAAGGCGTGCGCCGGACACATCCCTCCAACAAAGCGGAAGGATAATTTGGTAACGGAGACCAAATCTCCCGCCAAACCTCAATCAGGCAAGTCGAGTGGCTCTTCAAGCCAGCCACGCGCCAACAAACAATATTCCTTTAAGGAGGAACATGTCGATTCGCTCTTTAACTACTCAACAAGAGCAACCGACTGAAGCTCCCTGAAGCTCGACACCCAGAGGAAGTCGGCAAGACCGACAATCCCAACTACTGCATGTATCACAGGATGTTGGGACACCCCACCAAAAGCTGCTACGTCTTCAAGGACATCCTTCAGGCTCTGATTGACGCGGAGGTGTTAAAGCTCCGACCAGAGCAGAAGAAGGTGACGGCTAATGTGACGTCGGTTCTCCAGTTCGGGAGACAACCTCCAACGCCTGCGGGGGTAACTCCTATTCCAAAAGGAGAGCTGAGAGTGGTCAACACAGACCCTCACCAGCAGCAAGAGAAAGGCTTGGTACCCGTCCCTACACCTCAAGGGGAAATTATGTGGGTCCACCCTGACCTTGTCAATGAACAGCGATGGACTACTGTGACCAACAGGAAATCCAAAGGCAAGGCAAAAGCCTCATCCTGCAATGTGGTGGGTGCCTCCTCTCGAGAAGCGGAGACTGATATCCCTTCACTGACCGACTCAGAGGAGGAAACGATAGTCTTGGCCGCGAGCCCAACCAACTGATGGCGGGAACCCGTTCAGGACAGGCGTACTTGAAACAATACGGAGAGACGGCGGTAGCCTCTCCACAACCAACTGCGGAGCCAGTCAGGCCCTCCACAAAACCACCTGTGGAGAAGCAGAAGGGGACTCGATTTTCTCGAGCCCTTCAAAAGGGCATCGCAGAAGGATCTACGGCACCTTACCGCTTTGATGTCCTGGCTCAGTTGGCCAACATTCCGGCACGCATTACCTTGTATGAACTTCTTAGACTATCAAAGTCGACCAGGGAAGCTCTGCAAGAAGCTCTGGCAAATGCTGAGGTCTTCATGACCCAGGTGCCGAAGGAGGAAGATGTAGAGGATTACCTCCACATCTCCCAGAATCCCCCCTGCATCACCTTCACGGCTGATGATATGCAGGTGAAAGGGAAGCATGATCGACCCCTGTACTTCACAGGGTATATTGGATCGTCTGAGGTGAACCGCATCCAGGTAGACCCAGGGTCCGCGTTGAGCATCATGCCTCGCCGGGTCATGCAACATCTCAGCATTCCTACCCATCGTTTGAGCCCCACCCAGACGACTATCTATGGGTTCAATGCCAACCAGACCCGTCCGATGGGGAAGATCAAGCTCAGGTGTCAGATTGGAAGCCTCAAGTCGGAAGTGACATGCTACATCATCGACGCCGACACTTCCTACAATCTATTGCTGGGACGACCGTGGATTCACCGTAACTCCATCGTTCCCTCCACTCTCTACCAAGTCATGAAGTACCTTGACGGAGTGGAAATGTGCAGACGTTGATCGCCGAAAGGCATCCGTTCAAAGGGGTCGAGAATTATTTCACCGACTCTTTGCTGTACCAAGATCCGGTGGAGACGGATGAAGCCCCACAACCAGAGGAGCCAGACTCTGGTAATGAGGCGGACACTGAGCCTGAGAAAGAAGAGTGCCTGTGGGAGTTAGAACCACTTGTAACGGGCACTAATAAGCCCGATGTCGATAATACCACCGATGATGTAGGCGGTTGGTATATTAATGAAGATTTAGATTTTGCGTATTTTTCTGTGTGTGCTTCTGATTCAATACCGTCAGATACTAGCACTGATATAGATGACGATCTCTGGTCGGCAATGGGTGCCTTAACATCATTGCATGTACCAGTGAAATCGTCCTTCGAGACATACCAAGACAATGGTAATGCGCAAGAATCTATATTTATGGTTCCAGCAAGACGGAAAGGCCAAAAACTAATTCTTTTGGGCGAATCTCGTCTGAACCAATGCCCCGCGACGAATCGAAAGGCGAGGAAGAATCCCCTCAGTTCGATCATTACGAACCAAAAGCGCTCAAAATAATGAGATGCATGGGGTACGACCTGACCAACAAAGCCGGGTTGAACTTCGGCAAAGGAAGGAGGACGTTGTTTCAATCCTTTGTGCCGAAAGGGAAGGCCCCCGATTATTATCATCGGACACGCCGGGGGTTGGGCTATGTATCAACTCCAATCCCATCAGCCTCCGATTCTTAAGAATCGTCGAGCAACGATTACTCTTCAGACACATCATCTTGGGAGTCAGATGTCAGTGTCGGCAACATCTTCAAGGAACTTTCAGTGAACATGATTTCGACAAGCCACCTGGAAGATGAAAATGAAGAAATGATCTAATCCGATACAGATCCTTGGATCAAACATTTAAATGCTCTTTGGGATACCCGCTTTGAACAGCGCGAGCCACCCACAGAAGACAAGGTTGTTCAGATCAACCTAGGAGATGAGCTAACCCTAAGCCCATCTTCATAAGTGACGGCCTGTCACCTTCGGGGAAGAAAGATCTTATATCTCTTATACAAGAGTATATAGACGTCTTCGCCTGGAATTACGAGGACATGCCAGGACTTGATCCTCAAGTGGCCATGCACCGCCTCAACATCAATCCGGACGTAAAGCCTGTCAAACAGCAGCAGCGACGGTTCCGTCCAGAAATAATGGAGGCAATTCAAACAGAAGTCAGAAAACTTATTGATTCTGGCTTCATCAGGGAAGAACAACATCCCAACTGGGTAGCCAACATTGTCCCAGTTGCCAAGAAGAACGGGAAGATCTGGATCTGCATCGACTTCCGTGACCTAAACGAGGCTTGTCCCAAAGACGAATTCCCATTGCCAATCACAGATGTCATGATTGACAATACTTGTGGATTCGAACGAATGTCCTTCATGGATGGATTCTCAGGATACAATCAAATCAAAATGTATCCTGACGATGAAAAGCACACCTCCTTCAGGACACCATTGGGGGTTTATTGCTATACCGTCATGCCTTCGGACTGAAAAATGCAGGGGCAACATACCAAAGGGCCATGAACGCCATTTTCCATCAGCAAATACGCAAAACGGTGGAATGTTATGTTGATGACATCGCGGTAAAAAGCCGCACTAAAGGTGATCACATAGCGGACCTGAAGGTGGTCTTCGACATCATGCGGGCTCATCAATTGAAGATGAATCCCACAAAGTCCTTCCTGGGGGTGGCCAGTGGCAAATTCTTAGGATTTGTTGTAACATCCACCAGAATTCACTTGGACCTGGAAAAGGTTCGCGCTATCCAGGAGATGCAACCTCTGAGAAATCTCAAGGAACTCAGGGGATTGCAAGGACGATTGGCATACATCCGTAGGTTCATCTCAACCTCTCCGGAAGGTGCCAACCCTTCACTAAACTAATGAAGAAGGGTGTCTCGTTCATTTGGGACGACGCTTTCCAACAAGCATTCGAGGAAATTAAACAATACCTCACCCAACCACCAGTCCTTGCAGCTCCGGTATCTGGAAAGCCTTTCCTGGTATACGTCCGAGCAATGGATCATTCTTTGGGAGCTCTACTAGCTCAGAATGACGATCTAGGACGTGAGCAAGCAATCTACTATCTGAGTAGAACAATGATCGGAGCCGAACATCGGTATAACCCGACCGAGAAGGAATGTTTGGCACTGGTGTTCGCTATCCAGAAAACGCGACACTATCTGGTAGGCCAAACTATAAACGTCATATCAAAGTCAACCCCCTGAGGTTACTTATGACTAAACCTTCATCGCTAAATGGCCGACTGGCAAAATGGGCCATATTGCTCTCCCAATATAAGATGCGCTTTTTACCACAAAAGGCCATTAAGGGACAAGCAGTCGCGGATTTTCTAGCTGAGCACCCGGATCCGAGGGCAGCCAAAGTCTACGAGGATCTCCCAGATGAAGTTGCTGAAGTCTGCCTGACTCAAACATCGTTCGAAAGTCAAGTATGGCAACTTTTCTTCGACGGTGCATCAAGAACAAACCCGAAGGGACACGTAGTAGCAGGGGTAGGAGTAGTACTCGTATCCCACAAAATTATGTGATTCCCCGAGCTGTCTCATTAACTGAGCCTTGTTTCAATAATGTGGCGGAGTACAACGCTCTTTTGATTGGGATGCAATTCGCCGATGAGATTGGCGTTAAAAATCTCGAGGCATACGGCGACTCCAAGCTCATCGTCAGCCAAGTTCGCGGGGAGTACGAAGTCAGGCATGAAGACTTAGTACCCTATTACAACGCGACTATCCGCATGGCCGAGGGGTTTACAAGCTTCTACATCGACCATGTACCGCGCAGGCAAAATGCGCACGCAGATGCACTCGCATCCCTGGCTGCCTCCTTAGCTCTCCAGCTGGAGCAATGGAGAAGATATTCGTCTACAGCCACGACCTGTATTGCCCGAGAAATGCTCTCGAGGACTATCAGGAGTCAACGGGAGGTCGTCACCACGAAGAAGCACTTGAAGCATCAACCGGTCCAGAGCTTAGAGACTGGCGATTCCCCTACATTGATTTCATCTTATACGGCATTCTGCCTGAAGACACCAGAGAGGCGGCTGCCATTAGAAGGAAAGCCCCCAAATTCTATTATAATGTGATTACGCGAACATTGTATCGTCGATCGCATGACGGGATCTTGCTCCGGTGCCTCTCACCAAAGGAGGCTCAAGAGGTATTGAAAGAAGCCCACGACGGCATGTGTGGAGCCCATCAACCTGGCCCAAAACTGGCACATCGACTCCAAAGATTGGGTTACTACTGGCCCAAGATGATTGCCGATGCCGTCACTTATGCCAAGAGATGTCACGCCTGCCAAGTGCACGGCGATTTCATCCATCAAGCACCAGGGTACCTCCACTCTACGGCCTCTACCTGGCCATTTGAAATGTGGGGCATGGACGTGGTTGGTCCTATCAGCCCACCATCATCAAAAGGACATCGGCTTATTTTGGCAATAACCGATTACTTCTCTAAGTGGGCTGAGGCCATTCCCTTGAAGGAAGTCAAGTCGTCGAACGTGATCAAGTTCGTGAAACACCACGTTATTTACCGTTTCGGTGTACCTCGGCGAATTGTCCATGACAATGGGCCTCAGTTCATCAGCCAGGCTTTCCAGAGATTCTGCGCTAAGTTCAGAATCCAGAGTGTGTCCTCAACGGCATACTATCCTGCCGCTAATGGCCTCGCAGAAGCTTTCAACAAGACTATTGGCAAGCTTCTCAAAAAGTTCGTCTCGAAAAGTCAACGAGACTGGGACGACAAGTTGGGTGAATGCTTATTGGCTTACCGCACAACTGTGCGAACCCCAACTAAAGCTACGCCATTTTCTCTGGTCTATGGGTGTGAAGCCGTGCTCCCACTAGAGATCCAAATTCCATCTCTACGCGTCGCCTTGACAGCAGAAATGACAACAGAGGAGAAGCATCGATAGCGACTCCAGGAACTGGAGGCCTTAGATGATAAACGTCTGCAGGCCCAACAGCAAATCGAGCTCTACCAAGCTCGAATTAGCAGAGCCTTCAACAAGAAAGTTAAAGTGCAAACTTTCAAGAAAGGCGATCTTGTCTTAGCCGTCAGAAGACCCATGGTAATGACGCACAAGACAAAAGAAAATTTCCAACCCAAATGGGAAGGACCATTTGTAGTAGAGTCAGTCTACTCAAATGGGTCATATCGCCTCATAACCTCGAATGGCGATACACTCATGATGCCGATCAATGGCAGGTTCCTGAAGAAATACTATCCTTAGATGGTATTCTCCCGCTGATCAAGTTAAAAGTACACCTCTGATCAAAGTAAGAAGAATTTCTTCATTATAACATCCGACGCCCCCGACGGCTAAGGATAGAAGAAAATGTTGGCTTCTAAGCCCAACATAAGTCTTCGACAACTCATCATGCTGAGGGGAATAGCATGGCTAGCCCAACTCAAACGGTAGTTGGTAAAGGCACCTCAAATCCGTTGACAGCTGAGGGTTTGCTAAAAATCCTAAGTGGACTTGGCTCCATTCCTTCCTCCAAAATCCCCTACCAATTCTCATATACAGAATGGTAGGTCTACAAAATACAACCATTACTAAGTTAACACTATACCTCTGGTAATGGAAACTTTTCAATATTCCTTGTCGAGTACAAATTTTGCTTGTCAACTCTACATGGAGTATCAAACTTTCAAATTTGCCAAGTTAACACTATACCTCTGGCACTTCAAATTTTCACTTGTCAATTCTCACCAATAGAATGACAGGCCCTCAAATTACTCTTATCATGAGTCAATCCTTATCAAGTTAATATCACACCTCTGACAAATTACTGTTAAAGTTTAACACCACACCTCTAAACAGTAATCAAGTTTCTGTCAGGTTTAATATTACACCTCTGACAGTCACTTTTCTTCAGACTTCCACACCGAAGCTGAAATGGATGATGCTAAGTTAACACCACACCTCTAGCATCCAAGTCATTGCTAAAGTTCAACAATACACCTATGGCCATGACTTTCCCTCGGACTTCCTTATGCAAGCCGAGATGACCAATGCTAAGTTCAACATTACACCTCTAGCATTACCCTCACTGTCAAGTTAAACATTACACCTATGACAGTGATACTTCTGAGTTAAGTTAATATCACACCTCTGACTCACATCCTTGTCAAGTTAACATTACACTTCTGACAAGACCACTTTCAACCCGTTAAGTTAATATCACACCTCTGACGGTAACAAACTTTCCTAGATTCCCCACGAGTCTAGTCCCACTTGTTATTCTCTTCAACAGAATAACAAGTCTACCTAAAACCATTGTTAGGTTAATACTACACCATCAACAGTGTTTCCATCAAATCCCCAGTTGAGCTCAATCAAGTTAATCCCAAACACTTGATAAAAGTTCACCCTCCCTGGGGTACCAATTCTACTTGTCACTTTCTCTTATAAAGTGGCAGGTCCATCAAAAATTTCATCTCTGTCAAGTTAATATTACACCTCTGACAGTATCATGAGAGTTCCTGAAATAGGATCTTTCTCCACACAGTTTGACTTATTAAAATTACCATCATAATTTTGACAAAGTCAAAGACTCTTTGCTTCTATGCGTCTAACTGAAGACAAAAAGTTCGAGACAATGAAAGAGGCAAAAAGAGAAGTGTCACTTTTATTTATTTCCAGGTATATGAAAGTGATACAAAAACGCTCTCTTATACAATAAGATTGAGTGTTACAGTAAAAAACGCTCTCTTACAATAAGATGGAGTGTTACAATTAAGGAGTACAAAGAAGTCCCTCTCTCTCTCTCTCAGAGGTTGCACTCACTCCTTGAAGCCGCATCTGATTCCAAGTACAGGATGGTGCATGATGTAAACATCGAAAGAGCCCTAGCTGACTAAGCTAAGAGCAATGGTGTTCTTGAGGTCCGGTGGCAGCAGAAAGTCCGGCAACCCTTCGTTCATGAGCATCCCTTTCTCCAGCAAGCCATCCAGCAGACATGGAGAGTCCTCGATGTCACTTCTAGAATGGGAGAGGAAGAGGATCCTATCTGCCGCCGTGTCCACCGTAACCTCCTCGCCGCCATACTTACCCTGACCATCTCTTGCCAGCAGGTATGATTGGTGCAGTGGATCTGAAGAGACCTTGGCGAGAGTCAATTCCTTGTCAGGGACATAATATATTCCCTTATGGACGACGAGGACCATAATATATTCCCTTGTGGACAAACATCGAATAAGTTCGCTGTCCGATATATTCTCCCACGGACTTAGCGAACATGAAGAAGAATGACCAAGCCTACCTGCAAAAAAGCAAACAGGGAATCAGACAATTCAGAGCTTAGTACACTTAAACAGAAGAAAATTAAGTCACAGACGCGGCTATTTTCAAAGGCCGCAGACGCGGGAATGATCCGCGCAGCGAGCCAGAGTCCTGCGACAATAAAAACAGACGCGAGCGAGACTGTGATACACACAGAATGCAAACGCGACTTAACTCCACATCCGTGTCTAAGATACAAGGTGCGCAGAGAATCAGACGCCGAAAACTGCCATCTCTCTGTTGGAGGAACAGGAGTTGCAAGATTCGGGTCTGAAGCCTTCAACCCGAGTTGGAATTCATCAAAGTCAGTAGCCTTAAAACGCGAGCTTCATGAGTAAAGCCGCGGCCAAGTACCAAAGACTTCTGTACTCGCGTCCAAGGAAGTTTAAGTTGGCGGCGCAAATTCCAGAAGGAATGCACCAACCACGACTTCACAAGAAGGTCCAGATGATATCTCTTTAAGGGGTATACTGAAATTCAAACTTGGTTGGATCTAAAATGTTATGGTAAGTGGGCATGGCATACCCGCAGAAGCCTCTGTTAAGAGTTGAACTATCTGCGTTGAGACGCGGACGTAAAAAGTGCTCAAAGAGACGCTTCCTGCCATTGAAATCACTTGACAGTGGTAATCCATTGAAGAGACCAAACAGAAGCATGAAAGCTCTGGGTCATCTTCATCCATGGAGGCAAACCCCTGATAGGGTCCTTGAAGGGAGAAGGCAGAGTCCCTCAGAGTACTCGTTCTCAAACAGAGCACGGTCTAAGCAGCCGCTGTTAAAGAGAGGGGGTGAGTCCTATTTATAGGCAACTCCTGATAACGGTCATTAATGGTTCATTAATTAAAACCGCCGGCCTTAATGACCGCACGACCGTCAAAGCCCAATGGGAGGCTGACGCATGGAACGTCGCTTCGGGAAGCATCGCAGGCGCTGATCTCAAACCGTCAGCGCCGATTTTGCATTAAAGGGCATTAACGCCCAAGTCCAATGAAAAACCGACGCGTGGACAACTGCTTCGGGAAACAACGGATGACCCGGTTTCCCAATCGTCAGCGAAGACTTGACGTTCAATCGTCAGCGAAGACTTGACGGTCAAAGATCTCATAAAATCTTTAAGTCAGGCTGCATTAAACGCAGATAGGAAAGCCGCGTCCGGCTGCATTAAACGCAGATGGGAAAGCCGCGTCCAAGAATCCGCGTCACCTTTCTCAAATTGGAAGGCGTTCACCCGCGTTTTAAAGGAGCGTCCACGTGACTCAAAGTCGCGTCCCTTCAGCAAACGGAGCCCTTTCTAAGGGAAAGCACTTAGTTCATTCTGAGATTAGTGGAAAATACACAAGGCTGCGTCCCTCGCATCCGCTCAAGTCGCGTCTTCATTGACAGGACAAATTCGCGTTACTCAAAGCCGCGTTTGTCCCCACGGATCAATGCCGCGTCTCATCAAAAAGGACTTAGTTCTATCTGAGTTCTTATGAACTGATGATCGCGTCTCCCTATGGATTGACGCTGCGTCTCATCAAAAGGACTTAGTTCCACCTAAGTCCCTATGAACCAATGCCGCGTCTCGTCAAAAGGGCTTAGTCCTGCCTAAGGTCCTATGGGTCGAACGTCGCGTTTCATTTAAAGAACTTAGTCTCACCTAAGTTCAGCATTCACAGTCAGTTAATCAAAGATTGTGATCAAAAGGTCGAATTCATCCACAGCAAGGCAGCAAAGGAGGTGGAACCAAAAAACTTCAAAGACTTTTATTATATCAAAAATGATAAAAGTTAATACAAAACACTCTTAGTGAACAGAGTGTCCTTGTCTAAAAAAAAAAGGAAAAAGAAAAGGCTACAAGTCTTGGTCCGCCAAAGAACGGATTTGCTCTCTAAGGCGATGTATCTTATGTTGGCGCGCCTTCTCAACCTCCATGAGAGCTCGGGCCCGCAGATCCGTTTCAGACAAAAATCCCTGCGCTTGCACTCGGAGGGTTCCAGCTCGGACGAACGAACAGAGAGGTCCGCTTCAGCTTGCGCCTTGGCAACCTCTAACTCTGCTAACCTCATTTCAGAGGTAGCAAGCCTCTGTTCGTTGAAGATGATCATGGCCTCAGCTTTGGCTATAACAGCCCGAGAGTCAAGTATAGCCTGCTTTGCAGCCTGTATGATCATCTCTGATTCCTCGGACTCAATCGCCAGCCTTTGGTGATCAGCCTGGACACGTTCAAAGAGGCGAGTGTTATCGGCTATCTTTTCCTCCACCTCTTTTCGCTCCTGCTCTTGAGCGACAAGGAGCCTATTCAGCGCTTCTTGGGCTTCATGAGATGAACCGGCATCGTCCTCCAGGGATCGAAGCTCCCTCAGGTGCTGTCCCAGCTGATCCACCAGCAGCTGACTTGCCTGAGCTAGCGAAGGGCCTCCGGCCAATTTGATGTTCTCGACCTGGTTCCCGAGAAACATCTGGGCGAACTCAAGAGAGCTACCCCTAGTCAGGACGAAGTCGATGCATGTTCGCATCGAGCTAAGGAACTGCTTCACCGCCTGGCGTGTCAAAAGCTCCATGATATCATCATCCGAAGTGCTCCCCGATCCCCTTGTTGGCGCAAGAGTCGGGCTGACCACGGATACGGCAGGAACAAGAGCAGTCAATGGCGCTTCTGGGGGTACCACCTCTGTAGGAACTGCCACAGCTGACAACAGGGTAGTGACCTCGGCCTCCTCAAAAACCTCAGCGGAGGCTTGAGCCGTATGGCCTTCTGGAGGGACACTAATCGCCAGACTCTCTACCTGGGCCCCCTCAGTTCTCTCTGCAAATTATCTCAACATTAGCCATAATGGTGAAGAGAGAAACAGTCAAGACATCAAAACTTCCTTACCAAGCTGGAGGTCCAGAAATGTCGAATCCTTGGGCGAACCCTGCAGAGTAGAAGCCTCCCTGGCTTCAGTGGTTGCCTCATCATCCCGCGGAGTGAAAGTCTCCCCGGTTTCAGTCGTTGCCTTCTCTGGAGGCATCGAACCCTGCAGAGTAGAAGCCTCCCTGGCTTCAGTGGTTGCCTCATCATCCCGCAGAGTGGAAGTCTCCCCGGTTTCAGTCGTTGCCTTCTCTGGAGGCATCCCGACGGCTAGAGTCTCGACCCCTCCGGTTGGGTCAACTCTTGCACTATCTCCTCGATATGCGAGGAGGTTGCAGCCTCGGTATCCTCAGCCAATCCTGCAGCATAAAAGGAGAATGTTAAGGCCTCCTCTTCAAAATGAAAAGGGAGATCAGGTCAGAAGGTGAAAAGAGTACCTTCAGCAGGAGCAACCGCTGGTGGTGACGTCGTCGCCGGCTCACACCCACGTATTTCCTCCTCCGAGATATGTGAGAATTTGCTCGGATCAGGAGGAGCAGGTTCGTCACCATAGTGATCTCATCCTCAAAGTTGCTTTTCGTGTCGGATGAGGAAGACGACAGTTCAATGTGAGTGGCCTCAGTAGCTGGAGCCTTGCCTCTAAGCACCCCAGTGGTAGGACTGGGGTCAACCATCCGAGGACTGGAGACGAAGACAGAAGGAGACCCAGGCTGTTGTGCCTCATCCCTCCTCTGAGCTGAGGAAGACTCAGGTTGAGCTGAGATCCCCGGAATCTCAACATCACATCCGGTCATTATATCGACCTCGAGCTCCTCGGTCTCGTCAGTGGCGGTGGGCCTGTCCGCAGGCTCCCCTTCCTCTGCAATCCTGAGGCTCCTGCGGTGTAACCTGTGGGCATGGACTAAGGAGTGTCATCCTTGTCCACCTCTTCCTCCCCTGGCTCCCCAACACCAGAAGGGATGTCCGCAGATAGAGAAACTGCCGCCGTCAAGCCTCTCCGAACCTTCTTTGGGGCAGGCTCAGCAGTGGAAGTAGAGCCTTGACGACGCTTGCCCACCGCCTGTCGAGCCCTGGCTGGTCGCGGCTCCGCCTTAGTTGGTCGAGGCTCCGCACTTGTTGGTCGCGACTCCGCTCTTGTTGCTCGCGGCTCCTCCCTTGGCCTTCTCCCGACCTCCCTCAGAGCCTTCAGATACTGCTCAACACCTCGCGAGTGTTTCCCGGACCCCGACTTTGCTTCGAGATTTGCATTGATACTCTCAATGCATGAATACTCCGGAACAAAGTATGGTATCTGGTTGACCTGGAAGTACCAGGTGCAGAAGCTGAAGCTCATACAGCATTTTGGCCCCTCGATAGGCAAGCGGAAAGTTGCTTCCGTCCCTCCGGCCACGCTGTAATACCAAGCCCGAGCACCTTCGAACAAATTCCCGTCGAAGGCGAGTTGGGCATTGGGATTGCCAACGTAGAGTTGATCATAGCCAAACTGACGAGCAAAACGACTCGGCATATACGGCTCGATCGTGCATGAAGTCCCTTGTCGGAAGAGCACATACCCGGGCCGGATATTGACCAACCACCAGAAAACTCCCGCGGACAGCTTCGTGTAGTCATCTGGGCCCGCAGAATTAATAAATAGATCCCCGAAAGATGCACCAGGGATCTCAGGGAAGCAGCGGTTCAGCTGGTAGTTCGTAGCATCTGAAATGCATTTCCGAACGTAATATATGTAAGAATTACGCCAGTCCGAACTCTCCAACCGCTGCACGAAAGGGACAAAACCCTCACTCCAGGGCACCGACGTCATCAAGGAGGGACAGTGCATCACATACCAAGCCATCAGGTATGTGTATGGCAACTCGACCCGAGGGTTGGGGCGTTTCACCGTCGGCTTCCCCTCTGCATCAACGATCGGCTTCCCCTGAGAGTCGACAGCCTTTCCCGCCTCACAGAAGCTGTGAGTTAACGCCCGCAACCCGCTCTGAATGCCAGCCACCATGGTCGGGAGAAGGGCTACGGGTCTACCATAGGCCAGGAGCACCGCCGGATACACTACATCGGCGACAATGACTTCGTGTGGCAGCGTGGGCACCACACAGCGCTTCAACCATAGCATCAAGAAGCCCGCCAATAGTGCTCGATCGGAGATAGGAATCCGGGCTTGATTATGAAAGCTTTCGAAAACCATATCAGGTTCGAAACCGTCTTCGTTCGAAACTGTGGTGTAGAAGCCTTCAGGAGCCTGGGTGATCCTGTCTTCAATCTCCTCGACGGAGCTGGGAACCAGTCGGGTGACCGGATGGTCTTTCTTGTTGACACCGTTAAACAAGTAGCTGGCCCAAGACAGCTGTTTGACTCCTCCCGACCTCAAAGTGGTTAGCTGGCCGCAAATATGGAAGTGGCATAACACTTCCCAATAAGTCTCGTATATTTGAGGAGACCTTTCCTTCATAAGGTTGAGCTCCTCGATGGATGGGATATATTCCTCATAAGGAGAATCCCCTGTTGCCAGCCCCGAGACCTCATGCAACTCGTGCAGGAAAAGGCCCATCTCTCCGACCGGGGTGAAGAATGTCCCCGTCAAAGGATTGTAACGCTCCAGGATCCCGAAGAAGTTCTAAGAACTCGGCTGGATTCCCCACTGCACGGCCCTGACTGCTGAATACAGCCCCACATGCTCCAGCAGATCTCCAAGATTGGTAAGGACGAAGCTCACCATCCTGTACCACCAATACTTCTCAGTGGTATGAACCCACCCGGGCGCGCGAAACTCGACCGGATAATCACCCTCTACTTGCATGAACGAGTTGAGGAAAGTAGTGCCGAGTTTTGGTATCTCCCCGACTGGGAGATCAGACTTGCGCGACCCGGGGAACAGGCCAAGAACCGCCCTATCATGACTATCATGACGGTATACCTTCTGGGAGCCCAAGTCACCGAGGGTAACCTCAGGGACGTAGCGGGAAACGTCCCATTTCATCTTCCGCGGGATGGACGTGTGCTGGAGGTAAGACAGCGGGAACATCCTCTCCATGTCTGGAAGAAAGAATCTTCTATCCCCTATCTGACGGAGCCATTTATAAGTTCCATCATACGTGGAATAGCCGCCATCGCCAATACGATCTCCGAAGAAGAAGGCAGGCTTCTCTAGCTTGACGCGAGCATCCGTTTGGAATGCTGCATCAGTCATAAGCGCCCGAAGGGTTGTCCTGTCAACATCAGAAAGCCTTTTCTTGCGCTCCTGCGACCGGTCAGCAGTCACAGGTACAGTCCTTTGCAGCACAAAGGTCAAATTATGGTCGGCACCTCCTACATGTCCAAAATAGCGATTCTTGGCGAGTAGGGCAGTAAGGTATGGCACTGCAAAAGAAAAAGGCACTTGATCAGACATCTTATCCGAAATAAGAAGAAAAAAATACCAAGTGTCTGCAGTTCAAACGCAGAAGAGATACTGGACGCAGGAATTATCAAGTCCGTGTCCAGACCTGCAAATCCACGCCCAGACGTAGAAGAGATACTGGACGCAGGAATTATCAAATCCGCGTCCAGACCTACAAATCCGCGTCAAGGTGAAAGAAACGCAAGGATCAAATCCGCGTTCTGCAAACCAAGACTTACAAAAATTTTTTTCTAAGTGCTTGGACTCAGGTGCCAGATTCATCAAAATCGGCAGCTGATGGCACAGAACGCAAGGATCAAATCCGTGTTCTGCAAACCAAGACCGCGTTCGAACCCTTCACAATTAGAAATATTCTAAGTGAAGGATCCGAAGTGCAGAGCCCACTGGCACCAGGACCTCAAACCCGCGCCTTGGTTATCAACTCAAAGACTGCGTCTGACACCGCGTCCGAGAATCAAACCGGTTCATATCTTGTGTTAATGGTTCTCCTCCAAAAAGATGACTTTTAGGGTTCCTCAAACTTCCAGTAATGGTGAAGTTTAACCTAAATGGCATTTTACCTCGAAAAACAACGCCCTGCGCAGAGGAAGCGCCCCTCTGGGCCTCGGCGACGGTCGCCTTTGAGGACGATGCGGTTGGCTTGGTCTTGGGTGCCATCGCTAGTAATGGAGATGAACCGTTCAAAAATCCAGTAACGGAGTTGAATAGTTCAAGAGATGAACAGAGAAGAAAAATTCTCTTTCTTAATTCTCTAAGCAAGTGCGTTCGGAGAAGAAGAGATCTCTCTCTAACTGTTGCCTTTTATAGGCACAAGGATTCGCGAAGATACGCGGCGCGTGGCTCGATTAGTTCTGCAGTGAGTCATCGCTTGACGCGTGGAGCAAATCAATTTCTCTGCAGCGAAGATCGCGCACCGTAGCCCTGCAACGAGTCATCATTCGACACGTGGAGCGAATCATTTAATGAACCGGGAAGCCCGCGCGCCAAAAGGTGAAAATCCCGCCGGTTCCCCAGGCCAACTGGCAGCGCAATCATGACCCGCGCGCCAAAAGGTGAAGTCCCGCCGGTTCCCCCAGGCCAACTGGCAGCGCAATCATGACATGACACAGATTCGCACCCAACGGACACGCCTCTTCGATGGTCGTGCCCCGTCAGCACCACCATAAATGCACCCAGAAAGTCGCGTTGCGCTCAGAAAATCGCGTCTTTATTAGAGGTGCGTCTTTCCTAAAGTCCACATCCGTCTAAGCGGGCCTAACATCGCGTCTGCCTTATGGAAGATCAGTCGCGTTTCCATTGCCAAAAGACGCACCCTATGGAAGTCGCGTCTTTAAAGCAGTACCATCTCTGCTTTTCAAAAGGAACCTGCGTTCGGCCTCCTGCTTCTGCAAATCAGTTCAACAGTACACTGGCACAAGCAGAAGACCAACCACTCTTGGCTTAAAGCACACCCACGACAGACTTAAATAGCAATCGGGGAGGTTTAGACTGTGTATCTAGACACTCAACACGATCAGCTCTGGTGGTTTCAAAGAGTTCAACAGTACACTCACGAAGACCAACTCCAGATAAGATCGAACCCGGAGCATCAACAGTCCAGTCATGAAGGTGAATTCAGCTAGAGTCCAAAGTATTTCAAAATCCGTTCCAGTTAACTGCGGAATATCGAAAACTTTGGAGGGGTTCTGTAGGCTGTCTAAAAGTCACTAAAAGACAAGCCAATAAAAGCAGAGTCTCGTCGCTCTCAGTTAGTCAAGGGAGTTAGAGAGAGAAGCTCTCCCCAGGCGAAATTCCCCCCCATGGTGGAATCTCACCTTGGCTCTTCCAAGTACTGCTGGGCTCTGGTTCATGGTCTTCTTCAGCTCCTCTAGGCACGCTCTTTGCCTCAGAGGTTGGTTTCCCATCCCCCTATTGGGGGCCGGCGGGAGGGACAGCGGATCCCCCACGGATCTTTCAAATTGATATCATCTAGTTCTTCCCCATGAAGCCTACAACCAGATCTCGGTCTGGACAGCCAAGAGATCAAGTTGGGAGGTTCATAAAGGGGGGATCTATGGTGGGTGCGTCGGGTCCTGTCCAGGTTATGCCGAAGATGACGGTGGCAGAACCGGTTGAGGATGCGGCTGTGAACATGGATCACCAGGATTCTGCCGAAGATGATGTAGCTGTTGTTTCTGGCCGGATTCATCTGGTGCAGGCGGCAGTAGAGCAGGTTGCGGCTGTGGATTCGGAGCAGCAGGATTCTTCAGAAAATGAGGTTAGTAGTCACGAATCGGAGGAGAGTGACTGTGTTTCTTCTTCTGCTAATGATAGTGAGGAGGAAGAGGAGTTGGAGGTGACAGTGAACCAGAATTCTGATCTGTTAAATGCAGATGGGGGGCTGTTGGCAGATCAGGTGTTTGATCAAATGCCACAGTCAAGCCCGACTGCTCCTGGTGTGAAGCTGGGTGCTGGTGACAACGTAAGGGTCCAGGTGGGGTCTGATGGGGCTGCCCAGAAGGCCACATGGGCTAACTTATTTAAGGATAATCGAAATTTGGGCAAGGGGATTAAGCTGGATGAGTGGGAAGTAGAAGGTGACCTTGTGATGTTAGAGGAGGATGATGTGGATGTTGTTGAGGAGGCCTGGGGTTTCTGTTTGGTGGGCCTATTTGCGGGCAAGTTTCCGGGTATGGCGGCTGTCCGTAAATTGAGGGAGGGATGGAAGGTGAACTGCACTCACTGGAGACACCGGTCGGGGTGGTTTGTTTTCAAATTCCAATCGGAAGAGGATAGACGAGAGGTCTTGAATGGTGGACCGTACTTTGCGTACGGGAGTAATTTGATACTGAAAATATTGCCGAGATGCTTCAGGTTCGAGGGAGAGGATGTATCTTCAGTTCCGATATGGATCCAGCTTCCGGGCCTCCCCCTTGATTGTTGGAATGCGCGTTCCCTTGGCAAGATTGTGTCCAGGGTGGGGAAACCCATTACTACTGATAAAATGACTCTGACAAAGGAGAGGCTCTCCTTTGCTAGAGTACTGGTTGAGGTGGATGCAACGTCAGAAATTGTGCCGGATGTCGAAATTCAGCTTCCGACGGGGGTGGTGTATCATCAATTGGTGATAGCCGAGTTTATTCCCAAATTTTGTAAAAAGTGCAAGACCTTTGGGCATCTGGATGGAGCTTGCGGCATGGGGTCAGAGGGGAGGGGACATACGGCGTATGTTGCTAAGAGGCAGCTTCAGAATAAAGGTGGGTCTGTGAGTCAGTCTGGCGGTGGAACTTTGGGTGTCAAGGAGGGCGCCAAAGAACAGGCTGTTAAGCCAAACTCGGGGGTTTTTACCCCCGCTGTGTTGACTCCGGGAACTGTATTGATACCTGATGCTACACCTTTGGTGGAGGATCTGGTAGGTGGGGATGCAAACCAGTCTGGTGGGGGAGTTTCGCAGGCTGTGGGGATTGTCCTGGAGGCTGGCCTGCTGCCAGCGAAGTCTGCTCTGGTGACTGAAACCATGGAAACTGGTGATGGGGGTTGGACTAGTGTCGGTAAAAAGGGAAGAAGAAGAAGAAGTCTGGACAGTCAGGAGTGGCTACTGTCCAGCAACAGCCGGTTGGTGAAGTTCTACAATTGGAGATTTTGGAACAGCCAGGAGTGGCTGCTGACCGGCGGCAGGTTGTGTCTGGACAGCCAGGTGTCGCTGCTGTCCAGAAACAGCCTGATAATGTGGGCTTGAAGGTGGACCGGCAACAGCCGGATGGTGAGGGGTTACATGTCCAGCTACAGTCAGTGGGTGAGGATCTGCAGGGTGGTGCTCCCATTCCTGATCGTTTTCTTTACCCATATGTACCAAGGTGGAAAGGGAAAGGGAAAGGCCGGCAATCTTTCTATGGATAGAGTAATCAGGTGTAGGAGTCCCAGAGATAGTCGACTTGGAAGTGGACCTAGTCGACTTGGGATGGGCCAAGTCGACTACTCGGTTTGTCCTAGTCGACTATCTCTGGTACAGGGAGCTATGTGTCTGGGATCAGTCGACTTGGTTTTGGACCTAGTCGACTTGAGGTGCGCCAAAGGGAAGGGGATAGGCCAGCGTTCTTCCAATGGATGGATAGGTTAGTCCACTTGGTATTGGACCTAGTTGACTTGGAGAGGGCCAAGTCGACTACTTGGGTTATCCTAGTCGACTATCTCTGTTACAGTATCCTGCTGACTGCTAGGCTACTTTCTGGTCGAGTTGCCTTATTGGGTTTAGTCGACTACATTAGCTTTCAGTCGACTAACCTTTTGGCTAGGAGACTGACAGGATTTTTGTGGGTGGTAGGGATTGTGAGTTTGATGTAAGCCTCAAGTTGGCATCACAGGGTAGGTTTTTGATGTAGCTCTTTGGGCTGCTGAAAGGCTTTTTGTAGATACTTTTTTGGAATCAATAATATTTACATTCTCCAAAAAAAAATAAAATAAAAGCAGAGTCTCAAGTTCAAGGCGCGTTGGCTCGACACCCGTGTCTCAGCATCAAGGCGCGTTGGCTCGATACCCGCGTCTCAGCATCAAGGCGCGTTGGCTCGATACCCGCGTCTCAGCATCAATGCGCGTTGGCTCGACACCCGCGTCTCAGCAACAAGGCGCGTGGGTCTAAACCCGCGCCTCAGTTGTAACCACCCGGATTACGGGGCCAGTCACCGCACAAGTAGCGGGAAGTGGCCCCTCATTGTGGAGCGTTTTCAGGGGGCACGTTCACCCCCTAGGACCTCTATAAATAGCCTCGTTTGCTATGAGGTCAAAAAAAAAAGGGAGAGGCAATCGGCAATCGGCGATCGGCGATAGGCAATCGGCAATCAGAGAAAAGAGGAGATCATCAACAAAGAGAGAGAGAAGACTCTTCGTCAAACTTGCTGCGTACGGCTGCTCTTCGCCTACCTTCTCTTTGAGAGTTTTGGTAGACAGAGCTGTGTTACTCTTTCTACCACCCAGAGAGAAGATCCCCCGACGGTCCCGACGGTCATCCGGTCAACGGAGAACAAGAATCACTCTCCACCGCCACACGAAGAACCCAGCCTTAAACAAAGGGGGGATTCAAGACTCAACATCCTCCCTCCCTTGTAACTGGAAGGAAAAGTCTGGTTGTAATAGTTTCATTTGATTCAAGGAAATCTTTACACCCATCACTGTCTCTTCTTCTTTCCGGCGCATACAATAACAAATATAGATAACAAGTGTTCTTACGCTACAAAAAATATATCATGGCATACATATATGATATATTATGCATTATATGTTTCTATTATCAAGAAATCATTTTTTTTTATATAAGGTACCTAAGAGATAAAACTTTTTGTATGGTACCAATCATAATAGAAAAACACAATTAACCTTTTGGAACCCAAACCCAATTTGATTTTGGTTTCTATTTGTTAGTATAAACATAATCACAAGAATTACATACATGATATATATATATATATATATATATATATATATATATATATATATATATATATATATATATATATATATATATATATATATATATATATATATATATGATGCAATATAATCATTTTTATCCACAATACTTAAATTTTTAGGAATCCATATATATTTGTTTCTAATTCTTTTTGAAATAATATCAGTATTTCTTTTCACAAAAGAATTACATGGATTATGATAAACATGTGTATATTTTCTAACATTATTTTTTGAAAATCCAAGACCAACATGTGTAAGTTTTTCAAACTTATCTTTTGAAAATCTAAGACCAAAATAATTATGTGACATCTTTTGATAAGATAATAAATCATTTAAATTTTCTTTTCCCTTATTAAATTTTGTCACATTTTTCCAAATCTCTTCATATTTAATTTTGAAACTTGACATTTCTTTATCTAAAATAGAAATTCTAGAATTTAAAGAAACAATTTCTCTTTCAAGCAAAGCATTCTCTTTTAAGAAATTCTTATTATCTTTTTCTAAAGATGAAATAACTTTTTCAAAATCATTTTTTTGAGAATTTAAGGAAGACTTTTGAGAAATATAAAGTAAAATTTCTTTATTGAGAATTTTATTTTCTTTTGTTAAAACTTTATTTTTAGTCTTTTCATTCTTGAGATCATTATATAGTTCATGAAATGCATCTAATAACTCAGCATAATCTTGTACCTCATCTTCTTGTACCATAAAACAAACATTGACAGTTTCAGTGACTTCTTTTTCGTCAGAAGAAGATGAATCACTTTCCTTCCAAGTTGTCTGATAGTCTTTCTTCTTTTTGTTGTATTTGTTGAACTTGAAATTCCCTTTGTATTATAACAATGGGCAATCCTTCTTTATATGACCTGATTTGTTACACTTAAAACAAATAGGATTATCATTAGTATCTTTATTCTTTTTAATAACCTTACCTTACTTCAAAAACATTCTGAATTTTCTTGAGAGCATTTCCATCTCCTCTTAATCATCATCTGAATTGTCCATATCTGAGGATGTATGAAAGGCAATTACTTTCTTCTTGGATTGAAGTTGTTATTCATCATTCTTCCTATCTTCAAGTTGCACTTCATATGCCATTAAATTACCAATAAGGTTTTCTAATAAAATTGTTGAGAGATCATTTGCTTCTTCTATTGCAGAAGTTTTCTTCTCCCAATCTGATGTGAGTGCACGAAGAATCTTTCTGACTTTTTCAACTTGTGTGTATTCCTTTCCAAAGGCTACTAAGGAATTTGTAATGTCTGTGAACCTTATAAATATTTCTGCAATGGTTTCTCTTTCATTTTTGAAGAGTTCAAACCTGTGAATAAGAACAAAAATTTTAGATTTTTTAACTTTATTAGTATCTTCATGTGTTACCTGTAAAATCTGTCATATTTGATTTGCAGATCTGGTCATTGACACGTGATTGAATCCTTCTTTGTTCAAGGTGCAGAAAAGCGTATTCATTGTTTTGGCATCAAGGTTTGTAGACTTCTTTTGTTCTTCACTCCACACATTGTGATTGGTGGTCAGCTTGGTGTATGGTGCTCCTACTATATTCTAGAGTTCATAGTTGAGTGATTGCAAGTAAATTTTTATTCTACTCTTCCAGTAGTTGTAGTTTGATCCATCAAATAATGGTAGACGTTGTGCAGAATGTTCTTCCTTGAATTGTGATGAGGAAACTCCTTTGCAATCCCTGAATACTGTATGCAGGGCTCTGATACCAAATGCAAGATCTAAAAATAATGGCAACACAAATACTAAAACAAAGATGAATAGTATTTAAATAAAATACTTGAAAGAAAAGAAAAATACATAGAACAAATCTCAGAAAAGAAATGTAAATGCAAATACGAGAGATTTTATCCTGGTTCAGTCTTCGTGACCTACGTCCAGTCTCAAGCAACCCGCTTGAGATTTTCCTTATCCTAATTTTGATACACCCCAAAATTAATTCCTTGTACACCACTTGACAAAACACCATTTGTTAGATCTGTACAACTCTTCTCTATACCAAGAAGACACTAACTCTTTGTACACCTCTTCTTTACACTAAGAAGATACTCTTGTACAACTCTTCTCTTTGAATGATTACAACGCATCTTATATACCTTGAAACTTGTATGTGATTGTGAACAAAGTCTCATATAGGAGAACTCTTAGAATTCTTTACAATGGAATTGAAATTGTGTGAAGAAATGAAAGTGAAAACTAATTTTCTGGAAAACATAATTTTCAACAGAGTTTTGGATAGAAACTAATATTTTTTTAATTGGTGTATTCATCCCAGGACAACATCCCTATTTATAGGTGAAATCTAAGGTATGTTTGGGAAGTTATCAACTCAAATTTGAAAATCAGAACGTTGGATAAAACACCAGTAAATTATAACTGATTAACAGTCAGAAACTGCCTATAGTCGACTAGGGTATGAGATTGGTCGACTAATAGAATAAGTTTTGCTTGAGTTAGTCGACTAGCCAAGATATCAAGTCGACGACATTAAGACTGACACAGAAAGATAAGTCTTTGGAAACTAAACTTAGTCGACTAGTAGTAAGGGTAAGTTGACTAACGTTGGTTACAGTCAACAAACAGAGAACTGATATATATATATATATATCTGTGGAAAGACTTAGTCGACTATATAAAGGAGCAAGTCGACTATAGAATATATTAGTCAGAGCAAGTCGACTAGAGGATATATTAGTCGACGAGGGTGGAGAATAAGTCGACTATATGACTATAATGTGTGTATGACCAAGGCTTTTAACAATCTATAAACAATACACAAAAATAGCCAATATCCTTGAGTAGACTTGAGCAATTAAAACTCAGCACTACCTTTTGAGATAAATCTCCAATGCATCTGCATTACAATTGTTATCATCAAAATCTAAGTTCCAACAGAAATTTGATATTACACACTTATAGAAATTTCAAAACAATCGAGAACATTGTGACAATTATGTTGTAAACATAATCATTTTCAATGTTTTGTGCAACTTCTTGACTATATTCATTTACATATGAATCGCCTATGAACATCCTAGTTCTTTTCCATAACTCCACCCGGGAAATTGAGGAGGCGGAGGTCGGTGAACCACCCTTACTTGATCTCTGGGCTTTCTGCTGTACAAAACATATATAAGAGACATAAGTAAAAATTCATAAAAGAATAAACATTAAAAATAAAAAACACTCTTATCAGTTCTTCTTTATACCAAGCATATCCCTTACGACCTGATCGATGCGTATACTTGACTCTCTTTTCTTGATTTTCTTTATTCTTCTTACTCAGAGCCTATTAGAAACACAATTATTAAAATGACATTAAAATTTCAAACATGTAATTTAATTACTGTACAATTTGTAATTATATTGTACCGACCTGAAACTCTGCAATAGAACGCTAATATACGAAGTTTTTTCAAACTTTCTGATCAAGAAAGTCATATTCTTCCAGCAATTTTCTGGTAGACCTTTCCTGATGAATTCCGTTGTCAAATAATTTTTAAAAATTTTTCACCTTTGACCAGCCACCTTTAGTATCATGCTTTGACCCCTCAACTGGAATGAATACACTCCGCAATAAGTAACAAAAATATTAATGCACTTATAAAAGAATAAATCTAGTATATATAGGCAATTAAATTATTTTGAATTTACTTACCAAAATATCATTACAGATCTTGTTCTTCAACTCTGTAGAACTTGCACACTAATCCCTGATGCCAATAGGGATGCAATGACAACCAATCATCCAATGTAGCTACTTAAATTACTTCTCCGCTTCACCAAGCGGTGCATTACTCCCATTCAACTCTACGTTAAGTCTCCCTTTCTAATTTGTCATTAAATTGAGGTGAGTCATGCGAGAGGGGCCTTGAGCCCTCTTCTTTGTGGCATCTTGACTGGCCTATAATGGATCCATATACATGTTAAGGAACATAAACACAAAAAATTAGAACTTCATCAATAATATATGAAAGTAAAAAATAGTAAATTTCATAATAAATAATAAATATAGCATATAAATAGATTTACATTTATTCTTTCCAATTTTTATACAACTTTTCTCAACCAATATTCCTTCAATGATTATCTCGTATGTAAAATTCATTGTCCTTGACATTATCGTTATCGTACCCACCATCAGCATTATCCCCTCTTGTTAATCCAAAGAAAAAAGGGGAACCTCATCAATCTATCCCTTGTATTGTTCTTACCATCACAATCAGTTGTAATTTTTGGCTTCATTGAGAGAACAATAAATCATTTTTAATCAGCAGGCTCTATGATGTAAAATACTTATTTTGCTTGTGATGTCAATATGAATGTATCCTTTTTGTGACCCTCTTTGTTAAGATCTACTAGAATGAATTCTAACTCGTTAACCTTAATGTCATTATTGTTCTCCACCCACTTATCAGAAACACAAGAATATGAAACATGATGTAATCTAACTCCGATATGTCCTCGATCACCCTATAGAATGACATGTTTGCAAAATACTGATTTGTTGTCTTTTTGATGGAAATATGCATTGCTTGAACCACTAAGGTCACCCCACTATTTTGTACAGTACACATGTCATCATGTGTTTTTTGATTGAAAACAATAATTATTTGTTGGATACCCATGGTTAGACACGATGTCCATGTGAGGCCTATGCACGAACCATCTCAAATTTATAGGCTTAGAATTTGATTTAATTGTTAATTGAGCATCAACTTGATTTCAAAACTACTTAATGAATGATTTATTGTGTCTATTATCCACTTCTCCCTCCTAGATTTAGTTGGATTGATGCACCTTATATAGTCCATATGCTCATTTATGTAAGATTTTACTTTATCAGTGTTATTCAAGATATATGTATGTGCTTGACACAATAAGTCACGATTGATAGTAACCACATGAAATTTAATTTCACCATTGTTGTCTGTTTTCTTAGTACACACCCTCTTAGGAAGTCTTATAACTTCAACATTTGATAATTATTTATTATAAAATTCAACTTGCCTCTTCATATGTGTAACATTTAATAATGCTACCTTAAGGTCGATTTTGGTTCTTCACATACCTTTTAATATTTTCATATATCGCTCAAATAGATACATCCACTTTAAGAAAACTGGACCACATAGTCTAATCTCTCTAATCAAATAAACTATTAGATACACCATGACATCAAAAAATGAAGGTGAAAAATACATCTCAAGCTGGCACAGAGCAATTACAACATCCTTCTGTAACTCTTTCAGTTTACTAGATCAATTACCTTACTACATATTGCATTGAGGAAAAAGCAAAGTCGAGTAATTGTATTACTGACATGTATCGACAATACAGAATATATAGCCACAAGTAGCAACTATTATATCAATGCATGATAATCATGAGATTTCAATACAACTAGCTTTAGATCTTTCATTGACACAAGACTTTGAATATTTGATGAGTAACTACTTAGCATTTAAATTTCAACAAGATACTGACATAATTTCATCATCTCCTTTCTACACAAAGTATGGCATGCCGACGGTAAATACGTATGTTGGCCCCTTCTCTGATGCCAACTGCTCACGTATATACATTTCAACCAAATCCAATCTAGTTTTGACTATGATCTTAGTCTTATCAGGTACATTGAGTAATGTACCAATAATACTATCACATACATTCTTCTCAACATTAAGGCAGTATCTCACAAATAAAAAATTTCAATATGAGAGATCAAAAAATATTGATCGCTTCTTCCACACATTCTTTTCAACTATATTTTGCTTCACTTTTTCATATCTTGTATTGAGTTTTTTTGCCCGTTGATATACTTGTTCACTGTTCAATGCCTTTGAAGCTTTTCTTCTGTAGATTCATTAAACACTTTTCATAGCCTCTAATAATGGTGGAACATGGGCAAGAATTTTCATGTACAGGTATATTGTCTTTCACCCATACTTTAATTGGATAAAAAATTTCTCTTCTCCACATACAGAATATGTCTTTTATCCTTCCACACTGTACCCTGACAAGTTACAGTATGCTAGAAAATCATTGATTGTCCAAAGAAATATAGCTCAGAGATAGAAAAATTATCTGAAATTACACCTACATGTAGGTTCACCTAGAGGGGGGTGAATAGGTGATGGCTAACCTAATGGTCACTTAATGCCAAATAATGCGGAAGCTAAAAGCAATTATGACCTAAACAAACTATTTAAACTAAACACCACGTATAACACAAGAGTGTTGCCGAATTCCCCGTGAAGGGCTCTGGACAAACTCCTCTAGATTCCCCTTGAATGGGTTGAGGTGCCGCGTTGGCTCTCTTGGTTGAATACAAGTGTTAGCAAACAATCCCAAGCAATTATATCAATGAGCACAAATTGATATATCAAGCATATAAAGATAGACAATAAAAGTATGCAAGATATAAATAAGTGACAAAGAGAGAGAGAGAGTGAGCAATCACAAACACAAGGGATTTGTTTCGAGGTTCGAGCACACTTGCTCTACATCCCCACCTTCGACATACGAAGGATTTCCACTATAATCGATCCCACCGGATCACTCGGTGCCGCAACACCTACAACTCTCGGACTCCCTAGTCCGTACACACTGCAAGCCCACCGGCTTGCCGAGGCCGCACCTCAAATAAAGAGTTCGCACCCGAACCCGAAACACCGAGTCCACATTAGGACCCGAAACAATGCGAACACACACGTCCGCCTTCTCAAAGGAAACAAAGTAGAACTTTGGTGATCACAACTCTTGATCACCTAAAATCCTCTCACAATAACACTCCCTATAGGGTAGATATAGCAATGGATAGCTCAAGTGTTGTGTGAGAAAATAAGGAAGAGAATGGTGGAGGAAAACTCAAGAATCTCTTTTAAACACTCTTGGTAAAAACTCTCCTTTTGATTGGAAGAATTAGCTCTCAAATTTGTGGAGAAAAACCTCTGAAAAGAGTAGGAAAAACTGTCTCTATAACTTCTCCAAAATCATGTTGAAAACAATGACAAACCCCTAAATTTATAGGCTGTCAAAAACTAGCCGTTGGGGTCTGTCAGACCTGTCGGTCGACCGCCAACGGTCAAAAATCAGACCGTTGGAGCCTCCGGTCGACTGCCCGGTCGACCCAAAAGAACAGAGAGCACTGCTCTCAGTTCCGGTCGACTGGGTCGGCAGACCGGCCATCTGCCAGGTTAAGGCGTGCACGTCGTGCACGTCGGTCGACCGAGCCGGTCGACCGACTTCAGCTCTAGTCGACTTGATAGGTCGACTAGTCGACTTGCTGAAGCCTGAAACTGAAAAACTGGGATTTAAAACTTGGTCTTTTTGATTGAAATAAAATCCCATAAAATACTTAAAAATCTACAAAAATAGTTTTACCAATATTCTTTGATAAACAAACATGCTTGCACAAAATCAAGGCATGTTATAAATGATTTGGACTATTTTTGTAATATGGAAATATTGGCTCAATTGAAAACTTGTATTTTCCAAAATCTTGTTTTTCCAAAACTCCTTTAAATAAAAACTAGATATTTTGAACTCATTAAAGCATAGTGTGTATGGATATGATCCACTACACAAATAAGATGAAATATCTAAGTTTTTGATATTAAGCTCTAAACATGATTTTGATTAAAAGATATGTATATAAGAAATTTCAAAAACCAAAGTATTTTTCCAAAGTAAAAATTCTTTTGTGAAAACAAAACTATCAAGAGTGTGTGTGTGTAAATGTAATTGAGCAATCCACCAACTACTCTATCATTTACATTTTATCTAAAACAAAATCTTATACCTAGACACAAGTCTTGATCTTGAAGTCTTCCCTTGAAGTCTTCTCATCATCTTGACTTGGTCCAAATGCAATCCAACGAGCTCGATTCCTCTTGAGTATTTGATGTGGTCTTGATGCATAGGCTCGTGAATCAAACTGGTGTAAGCTCCAAAATTTGACTTTAAATCCTTTGTTGAAGCTTCACACCTACTAAGATCTTGATAACAAATCTGTCACTAATTAAACACAAGATCATTAGTAAACATAACTACATGAGTTGATCATCATCAAAACTAGAGTGATGGGCCTTTGGGCCAACAGTCTCCCCCTTTTTGATGATGACAAAACTCATGAAGTTATATATGCATGGAGTAAAGCTCCAAAGAAGCTCCTCCTTAACTCATGCATACCAAATAAATAAAATAAATATGCAATGAGGCACATAAACATGTATGCAAATGTAGGAATAAACATGCTAATCAATCACAAAATCTTTTTCTCCTATTTGTAAAACAAAACATATATGCATAAACATAAATTCTTTTATAAAAACATGCATATATAGCAAATACTTCTCCCCCTTTTTGTCAATCATGAACAAAGGGGTTAAGGTAAAAACAAAATCATCAAATCTTTCTCCCCCCCTTTTTTGGTCATAAACAAAGGGACTAATAAGGGGCCAAACAAACATATCAATAAAAGGTTATATGCGATATACATTCATGAAGAGGAAGACGTTAAGTTAGCTTCCCTACACATATGCATTACATGAAGAAGGGATGACAAGCCCCAATTCACATAACACATATTATGTAATGCATAAGAGGAGATGTGAAGCTCCCCCTACACACGTGTACCACATAAAGAAGAGATTGTCAAGCTCTTCAATACATAATACACTCAACATGAATCTATATGTAGAAGAGATGTTAAGCTCTCCTTGCATATAGGCAATACAACTAAATTTTTTTTTAATTTTTCTTAATCAAATTTTTTTATTTTTTTAAAAGGTATCAGAGCTTTTGTAAAACAAACAAATTTTAAGATACCAAAATGAAAATAATCATTATTGTAAATCATATTGATACCAATTGAAATTTAACAAATATGAAGTTGAAACATATTGATACCAATAGTAAACATAATGATCAAAAATTTTTATTTTTCATCATAAACTTTGTGCTTTTAAAAATGTGAACCAATTGAAAGTTAAGCACATGAAAATCATATATATGTATGAAATGAGTATACCAATTGACATTGATACATACATATATAAGCAAACAAAATATGAGTATATACAAAAATTATCAATTTAGATACCAATTGAAAAGATCCAATGATACTAATTGAAAATGACAATGTAAATCAAGTATATAACTCATAACTTATGCCTCCCTTTATTGTCCAAGATTAAAATGATTTTCACTATAAAGCATACTTGAGCATAATCTCCCATCCATCCTCCCATTAAGGGTAGAGTTTTCAAAAATAGATTTGAAAATATTTTAGCATTGAAAAATACTACCAAATGAAGAATAATTAACTAGTTAAAATAATTTTTGAAAAACTAGTTAAAGATCCTTCAAAAACATGAAATCAAAGCATATGTATTTCATGAATCATACCAAATACAAGAATTGACACTCAATCTATGAAGCTCAAAAATATGTTCATGAAACAAAGTCATGACAAAATAAATAAAGTGAGTGTTCAAAAGTCATGTAAATAGCATTTTCATGAAAATAGACATTGAAGCTCAAAAAGTGAGAGTATCATTTTTTAATCATAAAAATTCATTTTTCATAAAAACAAAGCACACTTCTAGGTATATGTATGATTTATCCAATCCTAGCAATACACATACATATCCCAAATATAAAAGAGTCTATCAATTGTATTTGCATGAAGGCAAGAGACTCACGGGTATACATGTATATTTATTAGATTTGAATACAAAATACATATACATGAAGTAAAATCATAAAATTGGCAAAACAAGTATAAATGAGGAAATCATCAAAACTAGGCTATACATATGCATATAGTGGGTACAAATGAGTATGAAGTGCAAACATATATAAGTCAATTTGTTCTCACTATTTGTACATGTATAAATCCAAGTTTTGATAAAAACTACATCTAAGCATGTTTTTACCACATGAAGCACATAAGAACACAAAACATGAACATGCTATGAATATGATATATGTAAAAAGCATGTAAATAAAAAGTAAGAGTTTAGAGATTGTTACCAACTCCAAAGCTCCAAGCATGGTGGTCTTTCCCACCAAAACCTCCTTGATAGTGATGCATCAAATGTGTGTCCATCAAGTCCATTTGCATCCACCATCAAGGCACCAAATCTCTCACGTCTTCAGAGATCCCTCACCTATATCAAAAACATGAGGTGGGAGTTTTGGTACCCATATTTTCTTGGGTCCTTGGGGGTTAGTCTTATAAGGAACCCAAAAATTTTTATGATTAGCAAAATTTAAATGATGTATCCTATCATAACAAAATTTTGCTAAATAGCCTTTGCAGCCACAATGTGTACATTTGTACACCTTAGAATGCTTATGTGTAGGAGTGTGATCATGACGTGCAACATAAGCATATGCATGATGATGTTGTGCATGAATGTGTGGAGTTTGTTTCTTTGAAAACAAAGACTCCAATCTAGAATGGTTAAATGCACAAGAGTTCAAAGTTGAACTCAAACAATCCATTTTTTTTTCAAAACATTAATCTCATTTGTGGTGGCATGTAAAGCATGATGAGATAAAGAATCATTTTTGTTTTTCTTTTAGAAACAAAATCTTTTTCTTTTTCACAAAATTTTCTTTTTAAGGAATTATTTTCTTAAAAAACAACTTCCTTTTGTTTTTCCACCAAATCAATTTTATTTTTCAAACTTGTGTTTCCTTCACAAAGATCATTCAATTTAGACATGAGGGAAACATTCTCATCTTTCAAATCTTTATTTTCCTTTTCTAAGCATGCAATCTTATTTCTAAATGAATCATTTTCATTAAGCATGCAATCAAAATTCTTTTTCAAATTTTTATTTTCTTTCTTAATCATGTCATATTTCTCAAGCAATAGTTGACAAAAAGTGGTAAGCCCATCATATGACATGTCCTCATCCTCGGATTCGGTAGTTTACCTCAAGGGGGTTATCCCCTTGGACCATATAGCACTTGTTGGAGGTGTCGCTTCCAACATCCGAATCGCTCCCCGCATAGTATTGATCTTTTTCGCCAAGGGAGATGAGGGTATTCCGAACTACAAAAGCCGAATCAAAGTTAGAAACCCTAGATAAATAATCATCATTTAGGGTTGACTTTAAAGCATGAAGGGCTTTTGTATTAGCCTCAAGATTCTTACCATCTAAACAATATGCATTATTAGTGGTGGCAAGATAAACATGAATACCTAAGGATTTGAGGTACAAGGACATCTTCACCTTCCATATATGGATGTTAAGAATGTCAAACATGGGTGGTGACATGAAGTCCATGGTGTGTGTACAAAATATTGTGATTAGCCTAAAAATGAGGATCTTTAACTCTAGGTTGTTAGACCCAAATCAGAGTACCAAGCTCTGATACCAATTGTAGGTTCACCTAGAGGGGGGGTGAATAGGTGATGGCTAACCTAATGGTCACTTAATGCCAAATAATGCGGAAGCTAAAAGCAATTATGACCTAAACAAACTATTTAAACTAAACACCACGTATAACACAAGAGTGTTGCCGAATTCCCCGTGAAGGGCTCTGGACAAACTCCTCTAGATTCCCCTTGAATGGGTTGAGGTGCCGCGTTGGCTCTCTTGGTTGTATACAAGTGTTAGCAAACAATCCCAAGCAATTATATCAATGAGCACAAATGAATATATCAAGCATATAAAGATAGACAATAAAAGTATGCAAGATATAAATAAGAGACAAAGAGAGAGAGAGTGAGCAATCGCAAAAACAAGGGATTTGTTTCGAGGTTCGAGCACACTTGCCCTACATCCCCGCCTTCGACACACGAAAGATTTCCACTATAATCGATCCCACCGGATCACTCAGTGCCGCAACACCTACAACTCTCGGACTCCCTAGTCCGTACACACCGCAAGCCCACCGGCTCGCCGAGGCCGCACCTCAAACAAAGAGTTCGCACCCGAACCCGAAACACCGAGTCCACACTAGGACCCGAAACAATGCGAACACACACGTCCGCCTTCTCAAAGGAAGCAAAGTAGAACTTTGGTGATCACAACTCTTGATCACCTAAATCCTCTCACAATAACACTCCCTATAGGGTAGATATAGCAATGGATAGCTCAAGTGTTGTGTGAGAAAACAAGGAAGAGAATGGTGGAGGAAAACTCAAGAATCTCTTTTAAACACTCTTGGTAAAAACTCTCCTTTTGATTGGAAGAATTCGCTCTCAAATTTGTGGAGAAAAACCTCTGAAAAGAGTAGGAAAAACTGGCTCTAAAACTTCTCCAAAATCATGTTGAAAACAATAACCAAACCCCTAAATTTATAGGCTGTCAAAAACTAGCCGTTGGGGTCTGTCAGACCTGTCGGTCGACCGTCCGGTCGACCGCCAACGGTTAAAAATCAGACCGTTGGAGCCTCCGGTCGACCGCCCGGTCGACCCAAAAGAACAGAGAGCACTGCTCTCAGTTTCGGTCGACTGGGTCGGCAGACCGGCCATCTGCCAGGTCAAGGTGTGCACGTCATGTACATCGGTTGACCGAGCCGGTCGACCGACTTCAGCTCTAGTCGACTTGATAGGTCGACTAGTCGACTTGCTGAAGCCTGAAACTGAAAAACTGGGATTTAAAACTTGGTCTTTTTGATTGAAATAAAATCCCATAAAATACTTAAAAATCTACAAAATAGTTTTACCAATATTCTTTGATAAACAAACATGCTTGCACAAAATCAAGGCATGTTATAAATGATTTGGACTATTTTTGTAATATGGAAATATTGGCTCAATTGAAAACTTGTATTTTCCAAAATCCTTTTTTTCCAAAACTCCTTTAAATAAAAACTAGATATTTTAAACTCATTAAAGCATAGTGTGCATGGATATGATCCACTACACAAATAAGATGAAATATCTAAGTTTTTGACATTAAGCTCTAAACATGATTTTGGTTAAAAGATATGTATATAAGAAATTCCAAAAACCAAAGTATTTTTCCAAAGTAAAAATTCTTTTGTGAAAACAAAACTATCAAGAGTGTGTGTGTGTAAATGTACTTGAGCAATCCACCAACTACTCTATCCTTTACATTTTATCTAAAACAAAATCTTATACCTAGACACAAGTCTTGATCTTGAAGTCTTCCCTTGAAGTCTTCTCATCATCTTGACTTGGTCCAAATGCAATCCAACGAGCTCGACTCCTCTTGAGTACTTGATGTGGTCTTGATGCATAGGCTCGTGAATCAAACATGTGTAAGCTCCAAAACTTGACTTTAAATCCTTTGTTGAAGCTCCACGCCTACTAAGATTTTGATAACAAATCTGTTACTAATTAAACACAAGATCATTAGTAAACATAACTACATGAGTTGATCATCATCAAAACTAGAGTGATGGGCCTTTGGGCCAACACTACAGGGCGGTGAATAGGTGTAAAGCTAATCAAATGAAGATTTTAGACAATATAATATGAAATAACACAATTGATCACTCAAAAAAGAATTGAAGCCAGATTCCCGTGAAAGGCTCTGAACTTCTCCTCGTGATTACTCTAGATAAGAGTTAAGATACTCAATTGCTATCTTGTTGAGATGAGTATTGATCGAAAGAATAAATGAATGATAAACAAGTAAATAGAGACAATAAAGCAATTGCAAACAAAAAAATTTGTTCTGAGGTTCGAGCCACCACTCTACGTCCCTGCCTTCACCACCGTGAATGATTTCACTATCCACAATTGGATCATCTACAAAATGACCTTACAACAAGGAATTATAGCCACTCGGAGTACACAACTCCCCAACTTAATCCTCTACACCAGAGGCAGCACAAAGCCAATTGAGATAACAAGCTCTGAGTGATTAAGAGATCACAAACACTCTCTTTACAACTCTCTTACAAAAATCCTATAGAGTAAAATGTAAACTTGAAGCTCGAGGATGTAAGTGAGAGTGAAAATCAGAAAAGAGAGATTTTAAGAGCAGAAAAAACTCAAATAAAACTTTGAAAATAAGAGCACATTGAAACTTTTTCTCTTTGAAAGCAAAAACTAGATTTTCAATAGAATTTATTATTATGAAATATTCAATCCCAATGACTCTTTATAAAGGTTTTAGAAAAACACTTATAGAATAGTTTTACAAGGTCTAAAAAGGAAGAAATTGACCCTAGAAATTCAACTTTTCACATTTTAAAAGAAATATATTTAAAAACAAATTTAAAAGAACTGGCCATTACTGCCAATCTGGCAGTCAATCTGCCGGTCGACCGGCCATTCAAAAAAATTTGACCGGTTGCTCTTGGTCGACCGGTCGGTTGACCGTGTTTAACCAAGACCAAACTAGTTACAGCCGGTCGATCGCCCGATCAACCACAATAAGGGACTGGTCGACCGATCGGTCGACCAGGAATATGCACAACATGCACACACACCAATTGCCAGAAGTTCAGTCAACTATGCAGTCAACTGTTCTGGCCTGTAATAGGCATGGTCGACCGCTCGGTCGGTCGATTGTCGACCGACCTAGGCCAAAAACTGGGTCAAGGTATTTTTTTGTAGATAAAGAAAATTTTCAAATAGTTTTTTTTTGAGTTTTGAAAGAGAGAAGACGCGTATAGCCATGAGATACAAGTTCTAAACTGAGATAGAAATTTCTAAGAAAATGTAAAACACGTATCAAAATCAAACATGTCAAAAACCATACTTTTAAAAACGTGCACTTTTGTGTGTGTATATCTTTGAGCCTCAAATCTATATTCTACTGTTTAATAAACTAATTTCTTACAAGGTTCTAATCGACTCTAAGAATCTTCAAGCGGGCTTCTCTGATAGTGACATTTGAGCGACTCTGAGTGTTTTAAGCTATGATCCTGTTCTTGAGTGCCCTTGAGCCATCAACACCTTTTTTTAGAAGAAGAAACCTGTTAGATCTTCTTAGACCCTATTAGATCTTTTTGATCCCTGAAATACACTTTTGAACTTGATTAGTACCAAATAACTTCATATGCTTTGTTATCATCAAAACATAAAATCGGGAATTGTAACCTTTGAGCCAACTGTCTCCTCCTTTCTAATGATGACAAAACATATGAGCTATTTAAAAGAAAATCTAGGAAAGAACTTTGTAAAACCTTCCCCTCAAGTTATGCCAGCTATCAAGTATAAGATATCAACAAGTTATATGATAAGGGCATTGTATAAGAGCATGATCAAGTAAATACCAACAAATACTCACAAATACTTCTCCCCCTTTTTGTCATGCATCAAAAAGGGTAACCAAAAACAATTAAAAATTAAAACATATGTAGATTTTATCAGAAGGAAAACTCAAGAATCAACAATACAGACATTTATTTCTCCACAAATGAAAGAGAATCTGTTAAAATCAAGTGGCTTAGTAAAAATATCAACTAGTTTAAAATTAGTTAAAACATAATCAATTTCAATATTGCCTTTCTGATAGTATCTCTAAGAAAGTGATATCAAATTTCTCATAATTGGGTCTGGGAACAAAGTGCCAAACTTGGTTGCGCTCAAATTGATTGAGCTCTTCTTGTATTGTAAGCAACCAATATGAGTCGCCCTTAGCTTCGAGGTTGTTCTTTGGTTCAATATGAGAAATAAAAGCAAAATAGCTACAAAAATCATGAAGTTTGCAGTGAGTAGCTACCCCTTTGATACATCACCTATGATGAGTTCCCTGGGATGAATTATAGCGAATCTCCAATCTTTTGGAAGTGGTAGTGTTGGTGCCAGTTCAACCTCTTGAGCTTCACCTTATTTATCAAGCTTTGGCTTATTTTCTTGGATAGGTGAGTCCTTCAAAGTTACTTTCTCCATGTCTCTATCTAAAGAATCAATCTCTACAACATTCTTAAAAAAAGCATTATGATTCTTCAAGCTTAACATGCATAGATTTTTCAATTGTCAAAGTAGATTTATTAAAGATTCTGTAAGTCTTGCTAACATTAGAATAACTAACAAAAATGCTTTAAAAGCTTTAGCCTCAAATTTACCTAAGTTATCTTTGGTGTTTAAAATAAAACATTTGCATTCAAAAACTCTAAATTAAGAAATATTAGGCTTTCTTAAATAGTAAATTTCAAAAGAAGTTTAGAAAGTATTTTTACAAAATTAAATTCTATTTGATATGTAACATGAAGTATTTACGGCCTCGGCCTATAAATATTGAGAGAGTTCATATTCACTAAACATTGTCCTCACCATTTCCTGAAGAGTACGATTTTTTCTTTCAACGACTCCATTCTGTTGTTGAGTTCTAGGACAAAATAATTCATACACAATTCTATTTTCTTCACAATAAGTGATAAAAGATTGGTTAATGAATTCACCACCTCTGTCACTTCTTATGCGCAAAAATGACAAACTTTTTTCTTTCTTAACGCTTTTTCTAAAAACATTAAAATACGAAAAAGCTTGATCTTTATGTTTCAAAAAGAAAACCCATGTAAAATGAGAAAAATCGTCAATCAATACAAAAATAAAATGGTTTCCATTTAAACTCTTGGTTTTAGTAGCACCAAACAAATCCATGTGGATTAACTCTAATGGTCTAGATGTCATGATATCCTTGATTGATTTGAAAGAGGACTTGGTTTATTTTCTAAGTTGGCACGCATCACAAATGCAGTCCTTTTCAAACTTCAAGTAAGACATACCCTTCACCAATTCCTTAGAGTTAATTCTAGATAGATGATCAAAACATACATGGCCTAATTTTCTATGCCATAACCAAGAATTCTCATTGAAAGCATTTAAACATGTAGCGTTACAATCTAAATTTAGCATAATAATAATATATAGATTATCAAAATCTGGAAAGAATGCAAGCATCGGTTTTATCATCTAAAATATTGCAAGAAGAATCATCAAAAATAACTTTAAAACCTCGATCACAAAGTTGGCTAATTCTCAAGAGATTATGCTTGAGACCATAAACTAAAATATCATTTTCAATCAATAGAGATGAGCCAACTTTAATGTTACCTATACTGATAATGTTACCCTTTGAGGCATCTCCGAATATGATAGTGCCACCTTCATGATACCTTAACATGATTGCAAAATTATTGATGTCCAAAGTCATGTGACTTGAACAACAGCTATTAAGATACCATCGCTCCCTACGTCTTGGAGCCTTGGTGTGTACCTACATCAAATAATGAAGTTGTTAATTTTGATACCCATATTTTCTTGGGTCCTATGATGTTAGTACTTTGAACCCAAATTTGATTATTAGAAGCATTTATATGATTAAAATAAAATTTAGCTAAGTAACCCTTTCGGACACAATAAATACACGAATAAACTCTATCATACATATATGCATGACGTGTATGATGAGCATGTGAGACATGAGCATACTTAGTGTGTGATTTGGAAGTGTAGCATGTGTAGCATGAATCTGTTTCTTTGAAATTTTTTTATAGAAAACATGATCTTTAATTTAGCCTTATCAAACTCATATTTTTTTAAGATATTTCCCAATGTGTTGATTTTAGTTTTTAAAATAGTAATTTCATTCTCATCAATCATGAAAAACTTTGCTTTACTTGAAATCTTGTATGCCTCAAATTTTTTTTGTGTAGATAAAAGAGTGGAAGATAAATCATCTTTTTCTTTAAAAAGAATGATTATTTTTTTTGAAGAACTGCATTTTCCTTTTTCGTTTTTAGATATTCCTTCTTTAGAAAATCATAATTATTTGAAAGTTCTACAAATGCATCTCCCAATTAATCCATAGTTAAATCACAATCATCAAGGGATGGTTCAGTAGTTACTTAGGTATGTTATCATTTGCCATTAAACACACATTTGCTTTGTCCACCTCCTCTTCAGATTCACTTTCTGAATCCCATGTAGCTTTGAGAACTTTCTTCTTAAATGGTTCCTTTAGCTTGTTTGAGAAAGATGGCTTGTTTTTAATATCCGGACATTTGGCAATGATATGTCCGGGTTTCTGACAGTTGAAACAGATGATTTTCTTTTCCTCCTTTCTTTTCCATCATCTCCTATTGTTGATTTTTGCCTTGTTGTTCATCCTCCTTACATTTCTTACAAGGAGGGAAATTTCTTCATCATTATCTTCTTCTTCATCATTGTCGGAGATGGTGGGAGTAAACTTGAAGGCAATTATCTTCTTCTTTTGTGAGGCCATTTCTTCTCTAGCCTTCCTCTCCATCTTATGATCTTAAGGTTACCGATAAGACGATGAGCTTCATCTCTTCTTTGTCATTTAACTCTTTCAATGTAGTAGCTTTGACTTCCCATGAGGGTGAAAGTGTACGATTGACTTTCTGGACTTTTTGATCATTGTCAATAGCTTCACCTAAAGAAGCAATACCATTAGTAATTTTAGTAAATTTTGTAACCATATCATCAATTGACTCATTTTCATGCATAGTGAAGTTTTCATATTGGGAACGCAAGAGATCAATTTTAGCCCTCTTGACTTGTGATGTTCACTCATGAGTGCCCACTAGATATGACCAACTCTCGTAGGCGGATTTGCAATGAATGACCCTAGCTCTGTCATCATCGTTCAAGGCTTGAAACAATGCATAGTGTGCCTTTGCATTGGCATCAAACTCCTTGGTGGCAATATCGGACCAAGTGTCCTCATCACCAGTGGGTACACTAAAGAGTTTAGTCACTGCCTTTGCAAACCGACTTCCTGTTGGCCCAAGGTTACAATCACCTGGTTTTTGAGTTTTGATGATTATAAAACATATATAGTTATTTGTACTAATCATATTTTAGTGTTTAAGTGTGTTTCAGGGTTCTAAGGATTCAAGATGTCTTCTTCCCTAAAGGAAGGTATTTTTGACTCAAGTTGACTCAATTCGGGATCAAGGATTCAAGCTATTCAACATTGCATATGGAGAAGCCCAAATTTGAAAATCTTGTAGTCACCTAAGAACCTTTGTAAGATTTAGTTTGTTAAAGAGTAAGGTTATGATAAGTTGGCTCAAGAAAACACACACACACTTTCATTTTTCAAAATATGGTTTTTGTTTTGGTTAGTTGGATTAGGTGCATATCTTGATTGATATACATATCTCAAAATATTTCATATTTTTACATCTAGTTCAAATCATGTATCTTATCCCTTATAGCATGATGCTTAAACATTAAACCATTTAAAAATATTTTAAAAATTCTTCAAAATTTAAAAATATTTCCAAAATAATACTGTTTCAGGCCTAACGGTCAACCGGGTGGTCGACTAGATCTATTTCAGGCTAGTTCGGTCGACCGGACCGGTTGACCGGGCCATGTGGCTTTGGCGTGCACATTTGTGCACGTCTGCCGGTCGACCGGACCGGTCAACCGACTGACAGACCCTTGCTCTCGGGTTTTGTCAGTCGACCGGGCCAGTCGACTGACAGAACAAACAATTTTTTTTGTTTAAACCTGCGGTTGACTAACCGGTCGACTGAGTCCAACGGCTCTTTTGCCAGGTAGACTGCCGGTCGACTGGGCCGGTCGACCGACAGCCGCCAGCAGCCCCCAACGCCTAGTTTCTTGAAATCTGTTTTCTGGTTTTGATTATGATGGTTCTTTTAGTTATTTCTGATTTTATTATGCCTATTACCTGACCTATTTAGATTAAATGATGAAATGACCTTATCTAATCCCTATAAATAGATGTCATTGGTCCCTTGTTGAATTCAAGAAAAATCCCTATTGTTTTAAGTTTCTAAAGAAAAGAAAAGTTTTCAAACTCTCACTTTCTAAAGTGCTTTCTTGGTTAAAGTTTTTCAATTGTTCTCCAAGCTCTTTTCATTTCTTTACAACTGAATTTTCTCACTTCACTTCTTGAGCCAAAAATCATCCCCACTCTATAAGAAGTTGTAAGAGAGAAGTTTGTGGACTTTTGATCACCTAGTTACTTGTATTTTCTTGTGTTGAGATCCCTCTTGTGTAGAGGTTGGATTGGTAGGAGTTGGGTACTCCGGTCTTGTGTAGACCAATTGTAATCCCCTTGGGTGTAAAGGTTCCGGTGTGAAAATTCTCTTTGCGGATTTAGTGTAAATCCTTCACGGTGGTGGAGGCGGGGACGTAGAGCAGTGACTCGAACCTCGAAACAAATTCCTTGTGTTTGCGATTGGTTTCCTTATTGCTTTTTCGTTGCTTTATATTTCTATCTTGTGATACCTCTTGCTTGCACTTCATTATTGCACTCATTTCATTTACTTGCATTTTCGGTCTTTACTCATCTCAATAAGAAAGCAATTACGCGCCTCAACTCATAATCTAGAGGAATCAAAGAGGAGAGTTCTAGAGCCCTTCACAGGGAATTCGGCTTCAATTTCTTGTTTTGAGTGACCGGTTGCATCATACATACATACTTGTTTAAAAAGATCATTAGATTAGCATTAACACCAATTCAGCCTCCTCTAGGTGTTTTTCAATTAGTATCAGAGTATTGGTCTCTAGGCTCTTGGCTTAACAACCTTAGAGAGATCCTATATTGCTAATCACTCTATTCATTTTTCATCCTCATACACTTAGTAAAAATGGCCGAAGGAATTAAGACCCCACCTAAGTTTGATGGCCTTAACTTTTCCATATTGAAGGTTAAGATGACCGTGTTTTTGTCCTTAGGGAGCCGGGTTGCAAAGGCGGTGACCAAACTTTTTAGTGCACCCCTTGGTGATGAGGACACTTAGTCCGATATTGCCACGAAAGAGTTTGACGCTAATGCTAGGGCACACTATGCCTTACTTCATGCTCATAATGATGATGATCTTTCTAGAGTCATTCATTGCAAATCCGCTCATGAGATTTGGACTCACCTACTTGTCACTCATGAGGGAACTTCACAAGTAAAGAGGGCAAAAATCGACCTTCTTCGGTCTCAATATGAAAACTTTTCTATGCAAGAGAATGAAACCATAGATGATATGGTTACTAAGTTTACAAAGATTACTAATGGACTTTCTTCTTTAGGTGATGGCATTGACAACGACCAAAAAGTGAGCAAGATCATCCGTGCACTCCCTCCATCTTAGGAAGTCAAAGCCATAACTTTGAAGGAGCTCAATGACAAAGAAGAAATGGAGCTTATCGGTCTCATTAGGAATTTCAAGACCCATAAGATGGAAAGAAAAGCAAGAGAAGAGATGGCTCCTCCCAAGAAGAAAGTAATTGCCTTTAAGAGCTCTTCCACCTACTCTGACGAGGATGATGAAGAAGAGGATGATGAAGATCTTTCTCTTCTTATAAAGAACGTTCGGAGAATGTACAACAAGGCAAAGTTTCAAAATAGAAGGAGATGGCAAGATAAAGAAGAGAAGAAAATCATTTTCTTCAATTGCAGGAATCCGGATCACATTATTGCGAAATGTCCAGAAAACAAAGGCAAACCCTCCACCTCCAAGAAGCCATACAAAAGAAAGCTTTAAAGGCTACTTGAGATTCGGAGAGTGAATCCGATGAGGAAGTCAACACCGCCAACATGTGCTTCATGGCAAATGAAAACACAAGCAAGGTAACTCCCGATACATCCATTGATTATGAACTATCTATAGATGAAATAGGAGAAGCTTTTGAAGAACTATCTCATAACTATGATTTTCTCAAAAAGAAATACTTGAAAATGAAAAAGGAAAATGAATCACTCAACCATAAAGTTTTCATTCTCACAAAAGAAAAAGATGAATTATTTTCAACTCTCTCTTCTACTTAAAAGGATTTTGATGACTATAAAATTTCTTGCAAAGGTAAATTTTCACAAATTGATGAAAATGAGATTTCCTTGCTAAAGAAGAAAATTGATTCATTAGGAGTAGTTTTGAAGAAATGTGAATTTGATAAAACTAGACTAGAGGCTATGTTTCCCAAGAAACATGTCCTAAAGAAACATTCACATGCTACTCATACTCATGTTTATAAATCACAATCTTTACATCATGCTAAGCACCCTAAACATGCCTATACTCTACACGCTCATCATGCATTCATGTATGGTAAAGTTTATGCATGCACATATTGTGACCGTAAAGGTCATTTGGTTAAATTTTGCTATGATAGGATTAATGCATCGCATAATCATGTTTGGGTTCGGAATACTAACATTCAAGGACCCAAGAAAGTTTGGGTACCAAAGTCAACAAATTTGCTAAATGATGTAGGTACATTCCAAAGCCCAATGACGTAAGGAGTGGTGGTATCTTGATAGTAGTTGCTCAAGGCACATGACTTGGGATATCAACAACTTCGCAACCCTATCAAGATACCATGAAGGTGGCACCATCACCTTCGGAGATGACGCCAAAGGAAAAATCATTGGTATAGGTAATGTTAAACTTGGTACATCTCCTTTAATAGAAAATGTTATTTTAGTTGATGGCCTCAAGCATAATCTCTTGAGTATTAGTCAACTTTGTGACAAAGGTTTTAATGTTATTTTTGATGACCTAGCACGTAGTGTTATTGATAGACAATCCAATACATGTATATTTTTCGGATTTCGTGAAAACAATGTATACATGATTGATATGTCTAAAATGCTATGCAATGCTACTTGTTTGAATGCCCTCGATGATGACTCTTGGTTGTGGCATAGGAGATTAGGCCATATTTCTTTTGACCATCTATCTAGATTAAACAACAAAGAAATGGTAAATGGTATTCCTTACTTGAAATTTGAAAAGGACCGCATCTGTGATGCATGCCAACTTGGGAAACAAACCAAGTCCTTTTTCAAATCAATCAAGGATATCATGACATCACGACCTTTGAAGTTGATCCATATCGATTTGTTTGGTCCTACACAAACCAAAAGTCTAAGTGGGAATCGTTTTGCTTTCATTTTAGTTGATGATTTCTCTCGTTTTACTTGAGTTTTCTTTTTAGAACACAAAAATTAAGTCTTTTCATATTTTCAAGTTTTTAAGAAAAGAGTTAAAAAGGAAAAAGATTCTTCTTTTTTAAGAATAAGAAGTGGTAGAGGTGGTGAATTCAATAACCAACCCTTTACCACTTTTTACAAAAAACATGGAATTAAGCATGAACTATCTTGTCCTAGAACTCCATAACAAAATGGAGTCATTGAAACAAAAAATTGTACATTACAAGAGATGGCTAGAACAATGATAAATGAGTACGGTCTCCCTCATTATTTATGGGCCGAGGCTATTAACACATCTTGCTACATATCAAATAGGATTTTCTTATGCAAAAACACTTCTAAAACATCTTTTGAGATTTATTATTCAAGAAAACCAAATGTTTCATACTTTAAAGTTTTTGGCTGTAAATGTTTTATTTTGAATACTAAAGATAATTTAGGTAAATTTGATGCAAAATCATATGAAGCAATTTTTGTTAGTTACTCTAACACTAGTTAAGCTTATAGAGTTTTCAATAAGTCATCCTTGACTATTGAAGAATCTATACATGTAAAGTTTGAAGAATCTAATGTGTTTGTTGAGAATGTTGTAGAAATAGATTCCCTAAATGAAGACATGAAGAAAATTACTTTGAAGGACTCACCTACTCTTGAAGACATGCCAAAGGGTGATGAAGAAAATGAAGTTCAAGAAGTTGAAGTAGAGACAACTCAACCACTTTCAAAAGATTGGAGATTCAATCCACATCATCCCAAGGATCTTATTATAGGTGAAGTATCAAAAGGGGTAACTACTCATTTTAAACTTCATGATCTTTGTGGGCACTATGCATTTATTTCTCATTTTGAACCAAAGAACATCCTCGAAGCCGAGGGCGACTCATATTGGTTGCTTGCCATGCAAGAGGAGCTCAATCAATTCGAGCGTAACTAAGTTTGACATCTTGTTCCTAGGCCCCACGATCGACCAACAATTGGTACTAAGTGAATCTTTAAGAACAAGTTGGATGAGTCAGGAAATGTTGTTAGGAATAAAGCTAGGTTAGTGGCCCAAGGTTACACTCAAGTTGAAGGTATCGATTTTGAAGAAACTTTTGCACCCGTAGCACGGCTTGAAGCCATACGGATGACACTTGCATTTGCTTCATATAAAGATTTTAAACTTTTTCAAATGGATGTGAAAAGTGCTTTCTTAAATGGATTTATTGAAGAGGAGGTGTATGTTGAACAACCCCGGGTTTGTTGATCCTACACATCCGGATTTTATTTTCAAACTAGATAAAGCTCTTTATGGTATAAAACAAGCCCCTGGGGCTTGGTATGAAAGACTTTCTTCATTTCTTATTTCTAATGGTTTTAATAAAGGAAAAATAGATACTACTTTATTTACCAAACATGTTGAAAATAATATATTTATAGTTCAAATATATGTTGATGATATCATATTTGGTTCTACTAATGAAAATCTTTGCAAAGCTTTTGAATCATGCATGAAGGAGGAGTTTGAAATGTCTATGATGGGCGAGCTTAACTACTTCCTTGGTCTCCAAATCAAGCAATGAAAGGATGATATTTTCATCAATTAAGCCAAGTATACGAAAGAACTTATCAAGAAATTTGGGCTTGAGGGGCTTAGACAAGCAAAACTCCCATGGCTACCACCACAAAGCTTGACAAGGATGAACAAGGTACAAATGTAGACATTAAACTCTATCGTAGTATGATTGGTAGCTTGTTGTATTTAATGGTTAGTAGGCCGGACATTATGTTTTGTGTATGTCTTTGTGCTCGATTTCAATCATATCCTAAAGAGTCCCATTTGATTGCGGTAAAACGCATTATTAGTTAAGGGCATAATTGAAATGGGTTTGTGGTATCTGAAGACCGGACAGTTTTTAATAACGAGTTTTTTGGATGCCGACTATGCGGGTTGTAGATTGGATAGGAAGAGTACAAGTGGAACATGTCAATTTCTCGGTAATTGTCTTGTTTCATGGTCTTCTAAGAAATAAAATTCGGTAGCCCTCTCAACCACCGAGGCGGAGTATGTTGTGGCGGGGGTTTGTTGTGCACAAGTCATTTGGATGAAACATACTCTCCTTGACTATGATTTACATTATGACCATATTAAAATATTTTGTGATAATAATAGTACTATTCATATGACTAAAAATGTAAATCAACATAGTAAGACTAAGCACATTGACATTCGGTATCACTTTCTTAGAGATCATTATAAGAAAGGTGATATTGAAATTGATTATGTTTCTACCGATTTTTAACTTGCCGATATTTTTACAAAATTACTCGACTATACTAGATTTTCTTTTATTTGTGGTGAATTGAATGTTTGTGTTATGGATTCATGAAATTTTTTTTTAACAATGTTTACCCTTCTTGATGTATGACAAAAAGGGGGAGAAAAGTTAGTTTATTATTTTGAGTTTTGAGTTATGTATTTTGAGTTTTGAGTTATGAGTTATGAGTTTTGAGTTATGTGTTTTATGTTTTTGAGTTATTGTTTGTTGAGCTATATGTTTTTGAGTTATTGGTCTTTATTATGTCAAGTTCTTGTTTTTTACTTTTCATTCATATATATAGCCATAGCATGATTTGAGGGGGAGTCTCCAAGCTCCTTTCCCATTTTTTCCATTTTTTTAAAAAATAACTCATATATTTTGTCATCATCAAAAAGGGGGAGATTGTTGGCCCAAGGTTACAATCACCTGATTTTTGAGTTTTGATGATTACAAAACATATATAGTTATTTGTACTAATCATATTTTAGTGTTTAAGTATGTTTCAGGGTTCTAAGAATTCAAGATGTCTTCTTCCCTAAAGGAAGATATTTTTGACTCAAGTTGACTCAATTCGGGATCAAGGATTCAAGCTATTCAACATTGCATATAGAGAAGCCCAAATTTGAAGATCTTGTAGTCACCTAAGAACCTTTGTATGATTTAGTTTGTTAAAGAGTAAGGTTATGATAAGTAGTTGGTTCAAGAAAACACACACACACTTTCATTTTCAAAATACGGTTTTTATTTTGGTTAGTTGGATTAGGTGTTTGTCTTGATTGATATACATGTCTCAAAATATTTCATATTTTTACATCTAATTTAAATCATGTATCTCATCCCTTATAGCATGCTACTTAAACATCAAAACATTTAAAAATATTTTAAAATTCTTCAAAGTTCAAAAATATTTTCAAAATAATACTGTTTCAGGCCTAACGGTCGACCGGGCGGTTGATCAGATTTATTTCAGGCCACGGTCGATCGGACTAGTCGACCGGGCCATGTGGCTTTGGCGTGCACATTTGTGCACATCTGCCGGTCGACCGACTGACAGACCCTTGCTCTCGGGTTTTGTCGGTCGACCGGGCCAGTCGACTGACAGAATAAACAATTCTTTTTGTTTAAACCTGCGGTCGACCGACGGTCGACCGAGTCCAATGGCTCTTTTGCCAGATAGACTGCCGGTCAACCGGGCCGGTCGACCAACAGCCACCAGCAGCCCCCAACGCCTAGTTTCTTGAAATCTGTTTTCTTGTTTGATTGTGATGGTTCTTTCAGCTAATTCTGATTTTATTATGCCTATTACCTAACTTATTAACCTAGATTAAATGATGAAATGCCCTTACCTAATCCCTATAAATAGATATCATTGGTCCCTTGTTGAATTCAAGAAAAATCCCTATTGTTTTAAGTTTCTAAAGAAAAGAAAAGCTTTCAAGCTCTCACTTTCTAAAGTGCTTTCTTGGTTAAAGTTTTTCAGTTGTTCTCCAAGCTCTTTTCATTTCTTTGTGTTTGTGATTGATTTCCTTATTGCTTTTTCATTGCTTTACATTTCTATCTTGTGATACCTCTTGCTTGCACTTTATTATTGTACCCATTTCATTTACTTGCATTTTTCGGTCTTTACTCATCTCAACAAGAAAGCAATTACGTGCCTCAACTCATAATCTAGAGGAATCAAAGAGGAGAAGTTCTAGATCCCTTCACAGGGAATTCGGCTTCAATTTCTTGTTTTGAGTGACCGGTTGCATCATACATACATACTTGTTTAAAAGGAACATTAGATTAGCATTAACACCTATTCACCTCGCCTCTAGGTGTTTTTCACTTCCTAGGTATTGTAAAAACACAATCATCTTAACCTTCCATATGGGATAGTTAAGGCCATCAAACTTGGGAGGGGTCTTAATACCTTTGGTCATTTTTACTATAGTGGATGAGAATAAAGATGTCAATGAAATGATTAGCACTAGGATCTCTCTAAAGTTGTTAAGCCAAAATCTAGAGATCAAGGCTCTGATACCAATTGAAATTATATCTAAAAGGGGGGTGAATAGGTGTATAGCTAATCAAATAAAAATTCTAGACAATATAATATGAAATAACACAACCGATCACTCAAAACAAGATTTGAACCGGATTTCCCGTGAAGGACTCTGAATTTCTCCTCGTGATTCCTCTAGATAAGAGTTGAGGTACTCAATTGCTATCTTGTTTAAATGAGTATTGATCAAAAAGAATAAATGAATGATAAACAAGTAAATATAGATAATAAAGTAATTGCAAACAAAAAGATTTGTTCTGAGGTTCAAACCACCGCACTACGTCCCCATCTTCACCACCGTGAAGGATTTCACTATCCACAATTGGATCCTTGATAGGGAAGGAATAGGAGTGCACTAATTCAACAAAAGATAGAAGGTTTAGAATCAACCTTTGGTGCTTGACAACTCCAAAAATGTATTCACAATTTTGATATACTCCTTCCGAATCACCGTAGTAGCATAGGCTATACGGGTCGATCCTTAGGGAGAGCTCACGATAGAAGTTTTAACGGTTAAGTGTTGAAGAGAGAAATTGAAAGTTCTTCTATGTTCAAAAGAATCAAAAGGACATGGAAAAAATAGGTGAAAGAATTTGTGGTGGATTTGTGCATGAAAGGAAAAACTATAGAAAAGAAAGTTAAAGAACTTTGAAAACAAGACTAGCTTTAGAGAGAAAACTAAAGTAGAAAAACTTCGAAAGACTTTTTAGATGGAAGAAGCCATGACTAGCTAACCTTTCTAATTTGCTAACTTACTAATCTCCATTATGGTGATGCATGCCTCATGTTGATTCATCGCCAAATGTTTGTCTTGCTTGTTGGTCAAATTACTTTCCCACTTGGTAGATGAGTGATCTTCTCGGACTTGTCTTGTAGCCTCATTGATTTCATCGGCTCTCAAGATAGAATTTCAATGGTGGAATCGAGGAGTGTCACTCAAGGTAATGCTAAGGAAGAAGATACAAAATTCAATTGTCATTTAAGGCCATATATCAAATTAGCATTTAAGTAAGAAAATTGTACAACAAATAGCATATGGTAGGTGCTCCATCTCCATGTTCCATCAAGGCACTTGTTCTAAAGACAAGGCTCTAAATGAGGCTCACATGAATCATATGGAATTACAACAAGAAATTGCCAAGAATGAAAGTAACCCATCTTCATTGGGGATGAAAGAGACTCAAAATTGCAAGATTAAAAGTTAGCAATCACCCAAGAGTTAGAAGTTAGTAAAGTTAGTGGTTAGCTAGTCATGTTAGAAGAATTAGCTAGACATGGCAATGGAAAGAAAACAACAATTCATTGTGCAATGAAAGTAAAGCTTGAAGAAAGTAAAGCAAGTAAAGTAAAGCACTAGAAATTGCAAAGATGAGAAGAAAGATTGGATTAATCCTTGCTTCAAGTTGTCACCCCTTGGATTACAAGCTCTCACTCTCTTTCTTTCTCTCTTTTGCAGAATTTCTAGGAGGAAGAAGAAGACTACAAGAGCACTAAAAACCTAGAGAACAATCTAAAAATTACAAGCTTTCTCTTCAATCTCTCCTCCCTTTTCTCGCAGAGCCCTGGGGGTCTATTTATAGGCTTCAGAGGAGAAGGCTCCAGAATCCAGACCGTTGGATCAAATCGCTGGCTCAACGGCTAGATACCTGCCGCGGATCCGCGGCCAGAGCCGCGTTTCCGCGGCAGAATCTTGGCCGTTGCGCCAACGAATTTTGTTGCCATTTTGTTGTAGTCTATTAGCCACGTGGATCTTCTAGAATGCTGAGTGGATGCATGAATGTCTCCAGATCTGGGCTTTAGACTTTTGGGCTTTTCATTTGGCACTTTAATTAATCCATTTATCCTTGATAAATCCTTGATTATGGGCCTTCCTCTCCATTAAAGATGGACCTGCAAATTTAGAGAGAAAATCATTAAAAACCTCATTTTTATTTACATAAAACATAATATAAAGGTGGAAGATGATGCAAAAATGAACTACAATCACACCCCCATACCTAGCCTTTGCTCGTCCTCGAGTAAAAAGAAAAGAAAAAATCCTAAGTAAGTTATTGAACCACTTTCGTAGGTGACACGATTGCACTGAGCATGTGCAACAAGCCGTTAAACCTCTAGCTTACCCTAGAGGAGGAGTGTTGTCTCCTGAGGGTTTTCAGCGGATTGCAACACAAAATCCAAGAAAAGAAAATGTTAGTGAAAGTTTGATCCATATTTTTCAAGAGTCTTACTTGATTTATAGGTTTCAAGTTACTCTAAACTCGTCATTCTTTTTATAAGTGTCTATTTAGAGTTTTGTCTTCAACTTAGGTTAAGTTCTTAAGGAATAGATCGAAGACCGGATTTTGCATCATTCCTAGTATATATACATCTATAAATATGAAGGATCTTTCTCAGACTAAGTTCATTTATTTACTAATATATACAATATATATATTTTTTCTTTCTTTTTATTTATTTATTTATTTATTTATTTACATTTCCTTAGCTTCCTTAGGCTTTCTAATTTACCCATGTAACGAACCTCTTACCGATGACTCCCAAACCAGTCGGTCTTAGGGCACCAGATGAAGATACATCCCTATGGTTCAAGGACTCGAGTAAACTAGGCCACGAATACTAAAGACTTAACCACCTTTAGGCGTGACTAGCCATGCTTCTTGAGGCACAGCTAACCAGCTTAATTAGTGGCTAAGTAATTATCTATTTATTTATTTATTATATTTTTTTCTTCTTCTTTTTTTTTTATTTTTATTTTTATTTTTTTATCATATATATAAGTAAATAGAATCACTAAGTCTTTGATTAATCCCTCAATATGTTTAATGTATATATACTAAAGTAAGAATTAAAATCTAGCTATCTTTCTTATCCTTTTTCACTTAACCTAAAAATCCAACAAAACTCCTCTTTTCGACTTATAATTAGAAATCATAATTAAGAGTTTCCTTAATCCCTAAAGTCAAGTTTGATTCTTTTAAACATGGATCAAAAATTTCTTTTTTTTCTAAAAAGTAAAATCTAAAGAAAATGAAAAATCTACAAAGAAAGGTAAAATCTAAAAAAAGAAAATAAAATCCTAGAAAGAAAATGAAAATCCTAGAAAGAAAATAAAAATCCTAGAAAGAAAATGAAAATCCTAGAAAGAAAATAAAATTCTTAAAAAAAAATGAAAATCCTAAGTTAGAATCTACCTCCCATACCTATCTCATGCATTGTCCTCAATGTATGCAAGATAAAATATGCATGAAATAGGTAAAGGTACAAAATCACTCCCTTCGTCGTTTTGGACCAGCAGTGGTGCTAGGTCCAACCGACTGTGAACGTCGTAGCCCTGCCTCAATGTGGTCCAACCTAGAGGATTGCTCCTCTACTTTCTTCCTCCGTCTAACTTGCCCCCTAAAAATCTTCTTCATGCCCTTCCAAATGGTGGACATGAAGGCACGTGAGTCTGTTGGGGGGTCCTGGTGCCAGAATTCGGGTTCATCTTCCTCATGCAAGCTCTCCTCAGAAGAGGACTCCACCGGCACATCTTCCGGCTGGACACTAGGGGTTCAGACCGCATGTAAGCAGCTGTTGTATGAGCTAGTGGGCCTCTCTTGGGGCACAGACACCCGGTCATAAGTATCAAATATGGCGTCTGATAGGAAAGTCCTACAGAGACGCGTGATCAAGATAGCATGTAAGAATTTTGCACCCCGGGTGCATGAGGAGTTGGTGATAATAGAGTGGAAGATGGTCCTATTAAGGCAGACCGTGTGCTGCCTAGTCATGAGGTCATGGATAATCTGCAGCACTGGGCAGTTAAATGATGTCGTATGGTCCAGACCTAGGATATTGCGTTGGACCCATCGTCCAACGCAGTGTACATTTCTGAGTGTGGTACTGGCCTTAAGCCCGCGGTCTTGCTCTGTGCAGCGAGCCCCCATAATAGTCATATAATCAATAAGTGGAAGGGGATCGCTGTGCTGTGGGTATGTGGGGACATGTGTGAGTTCCTCAAGGAGAGGGAGTGTTATGAATATGTCTCCTAAAGGCATGTTGACTGTAAATTGATACGTGTTTATATCCACTGATGCATGATCAAGAGAGTTATAGAACAATGATACTAAATCAGGACAGTAGAATGCATCATGCTCAGTATTATCATACACCAATGAATACCAATCCCAAGCCCGTATCCTATCAATGAATATATGTCCATACCCACCATGATCACATAAAATTTTTGAAAAATCCTTTTCAGCAAATATACTAGGTGCCATGCTTAACAATGGAGATCTAGAACAGGAAATTGAGAGATAGAAATTCAAACCACCCCCGGATTACGTGGGGGGACCAATAACAGGTTGCAGAGGGCACTGGATGAGGATTATTGACAGTCGGCCACCAGATCAGAAATCTGCAGAGCAAATCGACGGCCAGCAATTTGGCGGCGCTCTAGCAATGTCAGGAAAGCTGCGGATTTGCGGCAAAAGTCGCGCAAACGCGGCTGGCTAGAGGAAGTTGGGGATCGGAAATTTCTGGGAGCGGCGGTTTGAGGTGGGAGTTCAGATCTGAAATTCGTTCTGAGGTCTGAGGGAAAAATGTAGGGTAGAGGGAATTTATAAGGAGGTGAAAGATAGAAGTTCAAAAATAACCCTAGGTGAGATGAAATATTTACAAACCTAGGATTAGTTGAAAAAGGGGTTATGAAGAAAATAGGACTCTTGGTGCAAATTAGCACCAAAGTCCAGAATTTTTTTTATTTTTATTATTATTATTTTTTTATTATCATTATTAATTTTTTTTTTTTTATTTACAAAAAGGGTAAAAAAAATTATTTACAAGGAATATGTACATGAAGTGTATCCATCGCCTAGACTTCTTTTGGTCGTATCCCTCTAGCCCGTTTCCCATCGTTCCAATGGGTCCGTTTAAGAGGGCTCAGTTGGGAAACGAGTTGAATTGTTCTCTGAGCCTTAGGCGTCTCCAGTTTCAATTGCTTAAGGTTGTTCATCCTCATATCACCGCAATGCTCTTTAAAAACTTGCCACCATCATCACTTTTCTCCTTTGAAATTTCTTTATTCTGCATTCCAAGAAATTTTAACTCAGCCTCGTATAATTCCTCAAAACTGAGGTCAACACTTTCCCCTGGATATGTGCCATTAATCAAAATATCCTGAGTTGGTTTATCCAGATACATGAGCTCGTCCTTGAAGAGGTCTTCAAAAAGTATGTCAATTGGAGGTTCGTTAATGATATCCTCATTGATTACACTCTTTGTTGGCTCTTTGAAAGTGAAGATATCCAAATCAAGTTTCCCCTTCTGGAAGGGTACTCGAACATTCGGATCTTCCACATCAAGATGGTTGCATTCATTTTGAAATAATTCCTTAAGAAACAGCAACTCATCTTCTGAATTGTCACGCTCTTTCTCACAATTGTTTTTGACAAAGTTTACCTCGTATGTTTGATCTCTTGTCTTGCGAGGTTGTTTATCTACGTTGAAGACATTCATTTCTCGAGTCATGTCGCCAAATGTTAGCCTCATGGATCCATTCCTACAATTGATGATGGCATTTGCTGTAGTAAGGAATGGTCGCCCCAAGATAACAGGAGTTTGAGCCTGATGATTAGTGTTAGACACAAGTTGTGTCTCAAGAACTATGAAATCTACCGGGTAAATGAACTCCCCAACTCTGACAAGGACATCATGAATTTCCCCTTTGGGTCTCTTCACAGAGCGATCAACCAGTTGTATCGTCATTTGGGTCAGACGGAGATCGCCTAACTCTAGTTGTTGATATAAAAAAAAAGGGAAGGAGATTGATACTGGCTCCCAAATCAAGCAATGCCCTATTGATTGTAGTCTGTCCTATGATACAAGAGATGGTTGGGCTCCCTGGGTCCTTGTATTTCACAGGAATTGGCCCAGTGAGCAACTCATTGATGTTTGAGGCTAGGAAGACTTTCTTAGGGACTTGTGTTTTCCTCTTCTTGGTTCACATTTCCTTTAAAAATTTTGCACATGAGGGGACTTGTTGTATTGCATCAAGAAGAGGCACATTGATTTGGACCTGGTTAAATATTTCTCTGATCTTCTCCATATGAGCATTCGGTTTTAGATTTGCTAGCCTATTTGGAAATGGTACAACAGGCTTGTATGGTTGCTCATCTACCTTTTCTTTCCCTTTTTCTTTGGAAGTTGATGGATCAAAACTGGAAGATGGATTGTCTTGAGTTGGTTGCACTGGGACAGGAGGTTTGGACACTGATTTGGTGGGTGGATTAGAAACCTTGTTATCTACCCGCTTCCCGGATCTCAGGATATGAATAGTGTTGCACTGACTGGGGCCCATGTCTTCCACTTCATGCAAAGGGAAGTGATGTTTTGGATTGGGCACTGGCTAGCTTGGAAGCATTCCTTTTTGTCTCTCATTTAAAGAATTAGCCAGTTGCCCAAGCTGGACCTGTACTTTGTTCATATCCTGATGCTGGGTCTTTGCTAGGGTTTCTATCATTTTTTCCAACTCTGATATTCTCCTGTCTGAATTATTCTGGGGTTGATGTTGTTGATAAGAAGGCAGGAAGTTTGTTTGGTGATGTGGTGGACTCTGATAAGATTGGAATTGTGGTGGATTATGATATGGGTGAAAATTCGGTGGATTTTGATTGAAACTGGGTTGAGGAGGCTGAGCATGATATTGATTTGGAAATGATTGCCTAGATTGCTCAGGACCAGACTGACTCCATGAAAAATTTGGATGGTTTCGCCATCCCGGATTGTACGTATTGGAGTATGTATTGTGATGGGGTCTGGTATAAGCAGCATTCGTGTTCTCCTGATATGATTGAGACTAGTATAAAGGACACTCCTCGAATACATGGTTGAGATCATGGCAATAAGTGCAACCCAGTTTGACCACAGGTGATGGGTTGACCTGGTTCACAGCAGAATATTCCCTTAATTCAAGCAGTTCTATCCTCTTCATTAATTGGGTTATTTTAGCCTCAGCAGCTATAGAGGATTCTATGGAATGCATACCGGTTCTGGAAGTGGTGGGAGTGGGTTTATCTGGACATGACTCCCACTGAATTATTTTCTCAGCTAAGGCTTCAAAGAGATCTCATCCCTGATTCTCATCTTTCTTTAAAAATTCCCCTTGGCACATGGATTCAAGGAGCGTCTTTGTTTGATAATCAAGTCCGTCATAGATAATTTGGCATTGCCGCCATTTCTCTATGCCGTGATGAGGACATAAGGCTAGAAGGTCTTTGAAGCGTTCGAAATATTTCCAGAAGGGTTCGTTTGATTCCTGCTTGAATTGCATGATGTTTTTTCTCATGAGGGCTGTCTTGTGAATGGGATAAAATTTCTTAAGAAAGACTTTTACAAAATCATCTCATGAAGAAATCGAACTGGCGGGAAGATTGTAAGGCCATTTCTTAGCTATGTCTTTCAGTGCAAAAGGTAGGAACCTTAGTCTAACAGCATCCTCAGTCAATTAGAAAATTCTCATCATTACACATACTTCTTCAAACTCACGAATGAAGAAATACGCGTCCTCAGACTCTAAGCCATGAATCGGGGAAGTGTATTTATGAATTGTGGCTTTAGCTCAAAATTATGTCCGTTAGTCACAGGGAGAAGAATGCATGATGGAAGTGAGGTGCGAATCGGGTAAAATTTATCTTGAAGCGAAGTGTTGTTTGCCATTATTGAGATTGTGTCAAGTGGTGGTGTTTGTGCAAGTGTAGAGAATCTAACAAGTCTTGCAGAATCTGGATCCCGGTACCACTCTTGCATATACAATCACAAACAACGTTCACCGATCACACCAGCGAAAAGAAAATGAAAATAACAAACAAGAAAAGAAAAATCAATCACAAGCTATCTAGGATACATGGACCTAGACGACTCCTAACTGTTCGATGAACCAAAGAAGGTTGTTGCTTGAATCAGACCACAGCTAATCAGCCAGGTAGGGGCAAAATACGGTGGGAGGTATCCGTGCGTAAGCAACAGGCCTTAATTACGCCAAACCACGGTATCTTCGAGGCTTAACCTCTTAATCCCCAACCTTAGACACTGATTTGACTTGAGTATGAATCAAAATCAATTTCCAACTTCAGCCGATCTCCTACTGAGTCCGGATGTCCTTAGTGTCAACGTCTATCAGATTTTATTAAAAGCTTGGGATTGTGAGTGCTTGGAAAATGATTTTTGGGCCAAGGAAAGGGTGATGAAATCCCCACCTTATCTTATTTAATGGGTGATGCCCTTAAAATCAATTTGGTGCAAGTGTACAATATAAGCAAACAAGGTTCACTCAAAGCGATGTAAATCAACCAAGAAGTGAGTCATATTCAATATGCAATGCGAACGTACCTTGCTCCAGCACTCTTCAACAGTAAAGTAAAGAAATTGAAAAGACACGTGCCTAAAATGCAAACGTCTAATCAATTTTTAACTTTAGAAACAAATGTTTTACTGTTGATTTTATTAGCAGGAATATGGTGAAAGCATACAAGAATTTAGAATTACAGCAGCTGTATTTTTGCAAAGCAAGCAACCCTGCACAAAAACGGATTAGTAGTCAACTCATCATTGCCGCGGATCCGCGGTTTTAGCCGAGAAAACGCGGCAAATCCGATGGCACTTGGTCTCTGCTTTCGGGAGCAGAGTCCCAAGGCCACTTATATGTTACTGCAATACTGGTTTTCCTGTTTCTTCAACCTATACCCTGCAACAGAGAAGAAAACTCGTTTAATTCTTCAATTAAACGTAAACCGTTGCTCTCCCCGGCAACGGCACCAAAAATTTAATAGGGAAGGAATAGGAGTGCACTAATTCAACAAAAGATAGAAGGTTTAGAATTAACTTTTGGTGCTTGACAACTCCAAAAATGTATTCACAATGTTTGATATACTCCTTCCGAGTCACCGTAGTAGCATAGGCTATACGGGTCGATCCTCAGGGAGAGCTCACGATAGAAGTTTTAACGGTTAAGTGTTGAAGAGAGAAAATGAAAGTTCTTCTATGTTCAAAAGAATCAAAAGGACATGAAAAAAATAGGTGAAAGAATTTGTGGTGGATTTGTGCATGAAAGGAAAAACTATGGAAAAGAAAGTTAAAGAACTTTGAAAACAAGACTAGCTTTAGAGAGAAAACTAAAGTAGAAAAACTTTGAAAGACTTTTTAGATGGAAGAAGCCATGACTAGCTAACCTTTCTAATTTGCTAACTTACTAATCTCCATTATGGTGATGCATGCCTCATGTTGATTCATTGGCAAATGTTTGTCTTACTTGTTGGTCAAATTACTTTTCCACTTGGTAGATGAGTGATCTTCTCGGACTTGTCTTGTAGCCTCATTGATTTCATCGGCTCTCAAGATAGAATTTCAATGGTGGAATCGAGGAGTGTCACTCAAGGTAATGCTAAGGAAGAAGATACAAAATTCAATTGTCATTTAAGCCCATACATCAAATTAGCATTTAAGTAAGAAAATTGTACAACAAATAGCATATGGTAGGTGCTCCATCTCCATGTTCCATCAAGGCACTTGTTCTAAAGACAAGGCTCTAAATGAGGCTCACATGAATCATATGGAATTACAACAAGAAATTGCCAAGAATGAAAGTAACCCATCTTCATTGGGGATGAAAGAGACTCAAAATTGCAAGATTAAAAGTTAGCAATCACCCAAGAGTTAGAAGTTAGTAAAGTTAGTGGTTAGCTAGTCATGTTAGAAGAATTAGCTAGACATGGCAATGGAAAGAAAATAACAATTCATTGTGCAATGAAAGTAAAGCTTGAAGAAAGTAAAGCAAGTAATGTAAATCACTAGAAATTGCAAAGATGAGAAGAAAGATTGGATTAATCCTTGCTTCAAGTTGTCACCCCTTGGATTACAAGCTCTCACTCTCTTTCTTTCTCTCTTTTGCAGAATTTCTAGGAGGAAGAAGAAGACTACAAGAGCACTAAAAACCTAAAGAACAATCTAAAAATTACAAGCTCTCTCTTCAATCTCTCCTCCCTTTTCTCGCAGAGCCCTGGGTCTATTTATAGGCTTCAGAGGAGAAGGCTCCAGAATCCAGACCGTTGGATCAAATCGCTGGCTCAACGAGCAGATACCTGCCGCGGATCCGCGGCCAGAGCCGCATTTCCGTGGCAGAATCTTGGCTGTTGCGCCAACGAATTCTGTTGACATTTGTTGTAGTCTGTTAGCCACGTGGATCTTCTAGAATGCTAAGTGGATGCGTGGATGTCTCCAGATCTGGGCTTTAGACTTTTGGGCTTTTCATTTGGCACTTTAATTAATCCATTTATCCTTGATAAATCCTTGATTATGGGCCTTCCTCTCCATTAAAGATGGACCTGCAAATTTAGAGAGAAAATCATTAAGAACCTCATTTTTATTTACATAAAACATAATATAGAGGTGGAAGATGATGCAAAAATGAACTACAATCAATCCTCCACAAAGGGACCTTACAACAAGGAATTACAACCACTTAGAGTACCCAACTCCCTAATTCAATCCTCTACAACAGAGGCAGCACAAAGCCATTGAGATAACAAGCTCTGAGTGATCAAGAGATAACAAACACTCTCTTTGCAGCTCTCTTACAAAAACCCTATAGAGTAAATGTAAACTTAAAACTCAAGGATGTAAATAAGAGTGAAAATCAGAAAAGAGAGATTTTAAGAGCATAAAAAACTCAATTAAAACTTTGAAAATAAGAGCACAACAGAAAACTTGAAACTTTTTCTCTTTGAAAGCAAAAACTAGATTTTCAATAGAATTTGTTGTTATGAAATACAATCCCAATGACCCCTTATATAGGTTTTAAAAAAACACTTTTAGAATAGTTTTACCAGGTCTAAAAAGGAAGAAATTGACCATAGAAATTTAACTTTCCACATTTTAAAAGAAACATATTTAAAACAGATTTAAAAAACTGGCCGTTATTGGCAATCTGGTAGTTTATCGGTCGACCAGCCAGTTGACCAGCCATTCAAAAAAATTTAACCATTGGCTCTCGGTTGACCGGTCGGTCGATCATGTTTAACCGAGACCAAACTAGTTACAGTCGGTCGACTGCCCGGTCAACTGCAATAAGGGACCGGTCAACCAGTCCGTCGACAGGAAATGTGTACAACATGCACACCCCAATTGTCAGAGGTTCGATCGACCGTGCAATCGACTGTTCTGGCCTGTAATAGGCATGATTGACCGCCCGGTCGACCGCCCGGTCTACCAACCTAGGCCAAAAACTAGGTCAAGGTATTTTTTGAAGATAAGGAAAATTTTCAAATAATTTTTGTTTGAATTTGGAAGAGAGAAGACATGTATAACTATGAGATACAAGCTCTAAACTGAGATAGAAATTTCTAAGAAATGTGGAACAAGTATCAAAACTAAACATGTCAAAATCATACTTTTGAAAACGTGCACTTTTGTGTGTATATATCTTTGAGCCTTAAATCTATATTTTACTCTTTAACAAACTAGTTTCTTACAACGTTCTAATCGACTACAAGAATCTTAAAGCGGACTTCTCTGATAGTGACGTTTGAGCGACGCTGAGTGCTTTGAGCTATGATCCCATTCTTGAGTCCCTTTGAGCCATCAATACCATCCTTTAGAAGAAGAAACCTGTTAGATCTTCTCGTATCCTATTAGATCTTTTTGAATTCTGAAATACACTCTTGAACTTGATTAGTACCAAATAACTTTTGGTATCATCAAAACATAAAATCGGGGATTGTAACCTTTGGGCTAACATTGTCGACTATGTATATCAAATACTTCTACACTTTCTTCTCACATTTCCTTTAAATATTCACTAAGAGGAGCCATATAAACATCTATATCATTTCTTGACTATTTGGGACCCAATATTTGCAATGACAACATTAGAAATTTGGGCATCATGCACAACTAGGGAGGAAGATTATAAATAGTCAAAACAACTAGCTATGTATTATGTGTTTTGCTCATATTACTGTGTGGGTTAATTCTATAAATCAAAAGACCTTTCCGGAGATTCCTTGCATCACACCTAAAATTGAAAAACTTCGAATCAACCATTTGCTATTTCAGAGAATCAGCCGAATACTGAAGTTATTATCATTAATCCTCTCTTCTGAATGCCACATCAAAATCTTCGCATGTTCTGTATTTCTAAACATGCGTTTAAGTCTGAGTATTACCGGAAAATACCATAATACCTTAGCTGAAATTTTGTTCTTATATTTTTGTAATGATCCGCATCACAAACTGGACAGCTTTTCAAACTTCATAATCTTTTTGGTATAAAATACAAGCATTAAAGCAAGTGTGTATCCTCTCATAACTCATACCTATGGAGCACATGATCTTCTTCGCATCGTATGTACGATCCGAAAGTTCATTATCCTCAGTAAGCATATTTTCAAGAATTTGAGTAAGGTCGTAAAACTTTAAAGGCTCTACTCATTTCTCACTTTCAAATTGTACAATCTCAACACTGTAGACAAATTTTGTGAATGTAGTATAAACATCATATAAAAGTTTTTCTGAATTATTTTTCAAGCCTTCAAATAAGTGTGGGCGATCCGCAAAGTTTTCCTCTATATCATAGACCATATCTTCTAATTGATCACCTTTACTACAATCAACTTCTTCTCTTTCATCACATATTTAATGAAGTGATTTGGATAAAAAGGAGTTTTGAAAACAAATCAAGAGAAGAAAACTCAAGGCTAACTTCCTACTAATTGATCCCACTAACCATACTACTCTCTTTGATGATATGTACCTCACATTGAATCCTTGACAACCACTAGGCTTGACTTCAAGGCATTCAAATGACCCATAAGATTATTCTTCTCTCTCAACCTTGCTTCACAAGGCAACTTGAAATCAACCCATCAAGATCCATTAAAAGACAAGCATGGGATGAGAAGTAAGTGACAAATTGTATAAGCTAATGATGAGTGGATGAAATTCAAACATGCATCACAAGGAAACTAAAGCAGATATTAAATCATCAAAATCAATTAGAGACAAGCATAAAATAAGAAAGTTCAAGTTAGCAAGTTGGAAGTTTGAACATATCATGAGCCATCAATGGCTCTTACAAGAACAAGGCCTATTTGATGCCATTAAATTCATGTGGATTATCAATCGAGAGTTAGAGGGTTAGTGGGTTAGTAGTTAGTTAGCCATAAAGAAGAATTAGCTAATCATCTAGAGAACAAATTAAGGAAGAAACGATGAAGAGAAAGGAGAAAACTTTCATAAATTATCACTATCTATTATATATAACTCTCTCTTTTTTTAATGAATCTCTCTCTAGTTTGATTATAGACTACAAAGAAAAAGAAACTATAAGAAAAATGAAAAAATTCTAAGCTAAATCCTAAGGAGAAAAACCTTAGCTACTGCTTTTCTCTCTCAATTTTGGCCTCTTGGATGGATATTTATAGGCATAAGAAACTGTGGATCAGCGAGACAAAGTTTAATATCCCTAATTAATAATATTGTATTAATATTTTTTTTATATATTTATCTTGCTTTGCTTATTGTTTTAGTATTATTATTAATTAACTTGATTTATGACCTATTAGTATTATTAGTGTTACTATTATTATTATTGTTTTTTATTGTTATTGCTAATTATTATGATTATTATTGATTATTATTAGTAGTATTATTATAACTAATATTATGATTAGCTTGTTAATTATTATTATTGTTATTTTAATTACTATTATTATTATTAGTAGTAGTAGTATTATTTTCTATTTCCTTAACCCAAAACCCATAACCCATTATCACTCTCCCTTTATAATCTCTCCCTAAACCTAATCTTAATCCTAATCTCCCTCTCCCTCAACACAAATAGCTGCACCCGCTACTTCCTCTTCCATCTCGATCTTCATGTTCTTCCTTGCTCCCTTCACCTACAGTGAGCCTTGTGACCACCCTACACCCGGGAGATCCACCACCTCAGCCACCGAGACCCTCCTTTCTTTCCACCATCAAACTGGGCTTCCGCCGGGCTTCCCTGTGTGAGTCTCCATCTAGCCTTGCAACCTCATCGCCGCGCATATGACAGTCGTCGACAACCCATCCTCCCCTTGTCGTGCACTCTGCCACTAGGCCCGAGCACCGCCCTCCCCGCGTTGGTGACTTCTTCTCCTCCTTGTGCACTGAACACAGCCGACCCCCACCTGCTCAAGGCCGCCAACATCTCCACCACAACCTCTTTTACCACTCAACCTCACCCGCAACCCAACTATCTTGATCTCGACTCCACCTCTACTGCCCACTCTTCTCTCTTCCTCGTTACGACGAGAACCACCCTCAATCACGCCTCTGTTGGCCCAAGGGTACACTCTCTAATTTTTTTCTGATTATTATAAATCACATGAAGTTATTCGGTACTAATCAAGTTTAAGTGTTTTAAGTATTTCAGGTTCAAGGGACATTTTGGTGTGTTCTTTCTCAAAACAAAGATACTCTAGTCTCAATATCACTCAAGAAAAGGGTTCAAGTTTGGACGATCAAGATTTATTTTTAGAGAAGCCCTCTTGAAGATTACCTAAAATCATGTAGAACATATGTAAGAAAATATAATATAGATGTAGAATTGATGCGCAAGAAATTACACACAAAGATACAAGTTTTCAAAATAACAAGTTTTTACATTTAATTTTCCTGTTTTGGTATTCTGCAAGGTTTGGTGTTTAATACATGTTCCATATTTTTTTTCAAATTTATATATCCTATTTTTATCATGTATCTCATAGCCTATGTATTGCCAAATTACTTTTCAAACCAATATAAAATATTTAAAAATGAACTCAATTTTAAATATACTTGAAAATAGGTTTTTAGGCTAGTCGGTCGATCGACCGGACTTAGTGGTCAGTTGTGTGCATGTTGTTCACGTTTGTCGGCCAGCAAACCTAGTAGTCACCGGACGATCGACCGACTAACAGAGTTTTCTTTACCCTTGGTCTCGATTGAGCTCGGTCGATCGGGTGTCAACCGAAGTCCAACGGATAGTTCAAACTCTTGGATTATCAGTCGACCGGCTGATCCATCAAAGTTCTATCAGAGCTATAGTAACGGCTACTTTTTAAAATCTAGAGTTTTTAACTTATCCTCTAATGGGTATATTTGGTCTTCTTAGGTTTAATCACCCTCCTAATACCCTGATAGACCCTTTTAATGATATTTATCACTTGCCTATATATATAGTTCATTTGGAGAGGATCAAACATAGAGAAATCTTTTGATTTTGTGAAATATTTTAAAAAATCAAGTTTATTCAAAAGAGAAAGTTTTTTAGTTTTATTGTTTCAAGTGCTCTCATTTCCAAACTAATTTCTGCAAGTTTTTAACTCTTAAATTCATTCATTTCAACTAAATTTTCTCTCTCACAAACTTCTTGAGCCTCACTTCTCATCCTATACTATAGGAAGTTGTAAAATAGAATGTTTGTGAGCTTTGGGTCACCAAGAGCTTGTAAATCTCATTGGCTTTATGCTACCACTTTTGTAAGGGATTGAGAGTTAGAGTTGTGAACTCCGATCTTATATAGACTATTGTAGCTCCTTTGTGGAGGCTCCTTTATGGAAAGATCCTTAGTGAATAGTAAAAATCCTTCACGTGGTGAAGACGAGGACGTAGAGCTTTGTGCTTGAATCTCGAAACAAATCTTTTGTGCTTGCGATTGCCTTCTCTCTTACTCTACTCTACTTGCTATTGCTTACACTTGTACTTTACTTTCATTTACACTTACTATTTATTGCTAGAATCATCTATACTTGTCAGTTTTCACTCTCTCAACCAAGAAGGCAATTGAGCACCTTAACTCATTGTTTAGAAGAATATAGAGGAGAAGTTCTAGAGCCCTTCATAGGGAATCCGGCTTCACTTCTTGATTTGAGCTGACCATTTGCATCATTAATTTTATAATTGTTGCATTTAGGATTACACCTATTCAACCCCTCTAGGTGTACTTTCAATTGGCATCAGAGCTTTTGGACTCTAGTTTTTTGTTTAACCACCTTAGAGTGATCCTTTGCTAATCACTCACCTATTGCACCATTTGCTTGATCTGATACTAGTTTACGTGGCCGAAGATATTAAGACTCCACCCAAGTTTAATGGCTTTAACTTTCTCATATAAAAAGTCAAGATGACCATTTTCTTGCAACTCCTAGGAACCCGGTTGCAAAGGTGGTGATCAAGCCATTTAGTTTACCCGACAGTGATAAGGACACATGGTCCGAAATTGCCAACCAGGAATTTGATGCAAATGCAAAACCTCACTATGCATCAAGCCTTGAATTTTATCATTTGTCTAGGGAAATTTACTGCATATTTGCATTCCAGATTTGTTCACACTTGGTTGTCACACACGAGGAGACTTAACAAATCAAGAAAGCTAAAATTGATCTCTTGTGTTTCCAATATGAGAATTTTTTCATGAATGAAAATGAAGCTATTGATGACATGATTACCAAGTTCACTAAAATTACAAATGGTCTTTCTTCTTTAGGTGATAAGATTGACAATGACCAAAAGGTGAGAAAGGTGATTCGTGCACATTCACCATCTTGGGGTCAAATCTATAACTTTGAAGAAGCTTAATGATAAAGAGCAGATGGAGCTCATTGGTCTCCTTGAGAATCTAAATACCCATGAGATGGAAAGAAAGGCTAGAGAGGAGAAAGCACCCCAAAAGAAGAATATTCTTACTTTCAAATCCATTCCTACCATCTCTAATGATGAAAATGATGACCAAGAAGATGATGAAGATTTATCCCTTCTTGTGAAGAATGTTAGAAGGATGTACAACAAAGCCAAATTCAACGCAAGGGAAGAAGGAAAAGAAGATATCTTGCTACAATTATCGGAGTCCCAGACATGTCATTATCGATTACCCGAAGACAAAGAGCAAACCCACTACCTCCAAAACATCCTACAAAAAGAAGGCCTTGAAGGTAACATGGGATTCAGAGAGGACTCCGAAGAAGAGTTGAACAAGGCTAATGTGTATTTCATGGCAAATGAGGAAACACCCAAGGTAACAACCGAATCTTGTTTTGATGATTGTGAATTGTCCATGGATAAATTGGGTGAATCTTTTGAAAAACTTTTCAACAACTATGACTTTCTTAAAAAGAAGTATTTGAAAATAAAAAAGGAAACTGAACTTCTTTAAAATAAATTAGCTGTCATTTCCAAAGGAAAAAATTTTGTCTTCCACTCTTGAAAAGGCACAAAAAGATTTTGATGCACACAAAATCTCTTGCAAAGCTAATTTTTCTATCATTGATGAAAAATGAGATTTCGATTTCGAAAAATAAAATCAACACTTTGAGCAATATTTGAAAAGTGTGAATTTAATAAAGCTAGATTAGAATCCATGTTTTTAAAGAGGTAAACTCATAGGAACCACACACTCATCATGTTTCACGCTCTCACAACTTTGCTCAAACAAAAGCACAAACACATCTCATCATGCCCACACACATCATGCATTTTTATATGCCAAGGTGTATACATGCACTTATTGTGGGCGCCAAGGTCATTTAATCAAGTTTTTGATTAGTCACTAATATTATATATTTATCATCACATTCCCATATTTATTATATAATAAACACCGCCTTTTAATAGTATTTTTTCCTAAATGAATGCAGGCCTTTATTAAAGGAGATAGAAGAGAAAACGAGCCCAAAAGCCCAATTCAGATTAAATCAAAATCAAATATTAAGGCAAATTTTCAGGCGAAGCTCAACGCAAATCAGAGAGATAACATCAAATTAAACCAGGTTAAATTCAAATTTTTATGAATCCATTTTAGTTAGCTGAAGATCAATAGTGATATCGATGAAGTCAGGATCCAAACTAAAAATCCATCAGGAGATAAAGAAGGATAATGCAATCACTGGGCTATGCTCTCCGGATGTGGCCACCTGGCCACACCCAGCCCGCGGATCGCGGCAATCCCATAAGATATGGGGGAGCATTTGCTCCCCCTATCTTCGTACGCTCTCTTATCTTCAATTTTGCCTATAAATACTGCATATTTCGATGAATAATAGAGCGACTGAGCAGAGATAGACTTTAGGCTAGGTTTTTGACTTTAGCTTAGTTTAGGAGTTTGTTTTTTGCTTTATGTAATTTTTTGATTTATTCATGTAACTTAGAGGATAGAAGAATTTCATGAGAGAATGAGAGGAAACTTGTATTGAGAGTGACACTGGTGTAACTAATCTTCTTTTCATCCATTTTTACTTTATTGAATCTAAGTTACATTTTTATGTTCTTCTTCTCTTACTCTTCTTCTTTCTGGTTTTGATGATAATCCAAGTGAATCTATAGCCTCGAAACTACCTTGCCCTTGCAGGTGCCATTGACGGCTTATGATGATGGATAGCCATTTCTAAATTAAGTTTAGCTTGTTCCTTTATTTCATAGTTTAGAATGGGAATAGGGAAGATCCTATACGCCATACTTTGATCACCTTCAAGTCGAGGAAAACATTGCAACGGGTCCAAGGTAAGTCATCAACTGAAAGAGGGAAGTAAGTACTTTTAGGTTTTCTTTTCTTTTTTTTAATTATTAGGTTAGAACACATCTCCAAAATGAATCTCTCTCTTTATTCTTCTTTACTTTAACTTTGTTTTTCTTTTCTTTTCAAAATGCTAACAATCACCATCTTCTCCACTCTTCCATTTTGTCCAAATTAACATAGCTTCACTTTTCTTTTCTTTATAAAAAAACTTTTAACCATTTTTAGTGAACTTAAAAGAGAACTTACAACACGCTTCTATTGCAAGTCTCTCCTTGTGGATCATGACCCACATTACTACTTGCTATTACGGTAGAATTGAGAATCTTGCCACTTCTATTTTTTATTTCTGAAATTTGTATTTTCTATGCAGGTCTAATCTCATTCAGTTTTGCTATGATAAATTGAATGCATCTAATAGTCAAGTTTAGGTTCAAAAAACTAACATTGTAGGACCCAAGAAAGTTTGGGTACAAAAATCAATTCTTGTTTTCCCAAGGGTATACTCTCCGGTTTTGTTTTGATGATTACAAACCATATAAAGTTATCTGGTACTAATCAATTCAAGTGTTTTAAGTATTTCAGGTTCAAAGAACATTTTGGTGTGTTCTTCCTTAAAATAAAGGTACCCTAGTCTCAAGATTACTCAATGAAAGGTTGAGTTTAGACGATCAAGATTTGCATTTGGAGAAATCCTCTTGAAGATTGCTTGAAGACACATACAACATATGTAAGAAAATAGAATGTTTAAAGTATAGAATGTAGAATTGATGTTCAAAAGTCATACACAAAATACAAGTTTTCAAAATACAAGTTTTCACATCTAGTTTTCTCGTTTTTGGTATTCTACTAGGTTTGGTGTTTGATACATGTTCCAAATTTATATATCCTGTCTCTATCATGTATCTCATAGCCTATGTATTGCCAAATCATTTTTCAAACAATTACAAAATATTTAAAAATGAGTTTAATTTCAAAATTTATCAGAAAATATGTTTTTAGGCTAGGCCGGTCGACCGGCCGGTCGACCGGACCTTGTGGCCATTCTCGGCCATATATTTATGCCAAAAAAATTTGATAAGGAAGGAGTAGTGGAGTAGAATTGCACAGATATTCAACAAAAGAGAGAAGGTTTAGAGTCAACCTTAGGTGCTTAATTACTCCAAAATGTATTCACAATGCTTGATGTATTCCTTCCAAATCACCGTAGTAGCATAGGCTATACGGGTCGATCCTCGAGGAGAGCTCACGATGGAAGCTTTACGGTTCGATGTTGAAGAAAGAAAACGAAAGTTCTTCTTTATTTCAAAAGAATGAAAAAGACATGAAAAAATAGGTGAAAGGATTTGCGGTGGATTTGTACATGAAAATAGAAACGATGAAAGGAAGTGAAAAGAATTTGAAAACAAGAATTGCTTTAGAAAGAATACTAAAAGAAGGAAAACTTATAAAAGACTTTTAGATAGGAAAAACCATGACTAGCTAACCTTACTAATTTGCTAACTTACTAATCTCCATTATGGTGATGCATGCCTCATGTTAATTCATCGGCAAGTGTTTGTCTTGCTTGTTGGTCAATGTACTTTCCCACTTGATGGATGGGTGATCATCTTGGACTTGTCTTGTAGCCTCATTGATTTCATCGGCTCTCAAGATAGACTTTCAATGGTGGAATCGAGGAGTGTCACTCAAGGGATGCTAAGGAAGAAGATACAAAATTCATTAGTCATTCAAGGCCATACATCATGTTAGCATTGAAGTAAGAAAGTTGTACAACAAATAGCATATGGTTGGTGCTCCATCTCCATGTTCCATCAAGGCACTTGTTCTAAAGATAAGGCTCTAAATGAGGCACACATGAATCATATGAAATTACAACAAGAGTTTGCCAAGAATGAAAGTAACCCATCGGGGATGAAAAAGACTCAACATTTGCAAGATTAAGAATAAGCAATCACCTAAGAGTTAGAAGTTAGCAAAGTTAGTGGTTAGCTAGTCATGTTAGAAGAAGTTAGCTATCCATTACACTAAAAAGAAAACAACAAAACATTATGCTATGAAAGTAAAGCTTGAAGGAAATAAAGCAAGAAATGAAAAGCACTAGAAATTGCAATAGAAGAGAAAGGAGATTGGATTAATTCTTGCTTTGCTTCAAGTTGTCACACCTTGATTACAAGCTTTCACTCTCTCACTATCTCTCTCTTGCAAAATTTCTAGGAGGAAGAAGAAAACTAAGAGCACTAAAAACCTAGAGAAAAACCTACAAATTACAAGCTCTTTTCTCTATCCTCTCCTCCCCCTCTTGCACTGGCCCTGATGGTCTATTTATAGGCCTAAGAGAAGAAGGCTCCAGAATCCAGACAGTTGGATCAAATCTCAGGCTCAACGGCCAGATAACTGCCGCGTAATCGCGGCCAGAGCCGCGTTTCCACGGTAGAATCTTGGCCGTTGCGCCAACGATTTCTGTTGCGGCTCTGTTGGGGTTTGTTGGCCACGTGGATCTTCTAAAATGATGACTGGGCGCGTGGATGTCTCCAGATCCTGGGCTCAACTTTTGGGCTTCTCTTTTGGGCTTTGATTAATCCCCCTTTAATTCTTGCTAATTAAAATGGATTTTGGGCCTCTTCTCCATTAATATTGGACCTGCAAAAATAGAGAGAAAAAGAGTAAAGAAATAGATTTTTATTAATATTATGCATGGTATAGAGGTGGAAGATGATGCAAAAATGAACTACAATCACATGCCGTGTACGTTTATCGGGCGACCGACCGGTCGACTGGCAAACCTAGAGGTTGACCGGGCAGTCGACCGATTATCAGAGTCTTATCTCAATTGAAATCGGTCAACCGGGCGCTCGACCAAAGTCAACAGTTAGTTCAAATTATTTAAACTATTGGTCGACCCGAGGGCGATCGACCGAAGTTCTGATAGAGCTACAATAATAGCTAGTTTTTAAAATATGGGATTTTTAATTTATTCTTCAATGGATATTTTTCTCCTTTTTGAACCTAATCTCTTTCCTAATGACTTGATAAGCTATGCTAACACTGTTTATCACTTGCCCCTATATATAGATCATTTGGAGAGGATTAAATATATAGAGAAATCTTTTGATTTGGAAAATATTTGAAAAATCAAGTTTACAAAAGAGAAAGTTTTCTAGTTTTCTTACTTCAAGTGCTCTCATTTTCAAACCAATTTCTACAAGTTTTCAGCTCTAAATTCATTCATTTCAACTAAATTTTCTCTCTCACAAACTTCTCGAGCCTCACTTCTCATCATATATTATAGGAAGTTGTAAAATAAAGTGTTTGTGATCTTTGTAATCACCAAGAGCTTATAAACTTTATTAGCTTTGTGCTATCTCTTTTGTAGAGGATTGAGAGTTAGAGTTGTGTAATCCAGTCTTATATAGATCATTGTAATTTCTTTGTGGAAAGATTCTTAGTGAATAGTGAAATCCTTTACGTTGTGAAGGCGGGATGTAGAGCTTTGTGCTCGAACCTCGAAATAAATCTCTTGTATTTGCGATTGCTTTCTCTCTTACTCTATTCTACTTGCTATTGCTTATACTTGTGTTTTACATTCATTTGCACTTGTTATTCATTGCTAGCATCATCTTAACTTGTCAGTTTTTACGCTCTCAATCAAGAAGGCAATTGAGTACCTCGACTCATTGTCTAGAGGAATATAGAGAAGAAGTTTTAGAGCTCTAATAGGGAATCCGACTTCACTTCTTGATTTAAGTTGACCGTTTGCATCATTCATTTTATAATTATTTGCATTTCATATTATTTGGCATTAAGTTAGCATTATACCTATTCACCCCTCTAAGTGTACTTTCAATTGGTATCAGAGCTTTTGAACTCTAGTTTCTGATTCAACCATCTTAAAGAGATCATTTACTAATCACTCACTCTTTGCACCATTTGCTTGATTTGTCACTAGTTTTACTTGGCTGAAGGTATTAAGACTCCACTGAAGTTTGATAGCCTTAACTTTTCCACAAGATAATGTTTTCTTACAATTTCTAGGAAGCCGGATTGCAAAGGCGGTGAACAAACCATTTAGTTTACCCGATGGTGTGAGGGTACTTCGTCCGAAATTGCCAACATGGAATTTGATGCAAATGCAAAAGCATCGTATGCATTGCCTCAGGCCTTGAATGATGATGATTTGTCTAGGGTAATTCATTACAAATCCGCATTCGAGATTTGATCGTACTTGGTTGTTACACACGATGGGACTTCACAAGTCAAGAAAGCTAAGATTGATCTCTTGCATTCTCAATATAAGGATTTTTTCATGAATGAAGATGAATCTATTGATGACATGATCACCAAATTCACTAAAATCATAAATGATCTTACTTTTTTTTGGTGATGAGATTGACAATGACCAAAAAGTGATAAAGGTGATTCGTGCTTTTCCACCATCTTGGGAGGTCAAGTCTACAACTTTGAAGGAGTTTAATGACAAAGAGGGGATGGAGCTCATTGGTCTCATTGGGAATCTAAAACCCAATGAGATGGAAAGAAAGGCTAGAGAAGAAATAGCACCACAAAAGAAAAAGACTTATTTTCAAATCCACTTCTATCATCGCTGATGATGAAGATGATGACCAAGACGATACTCAAGATTTAACCCTTCATGTGAAGAATGTTAGAAGGATGTACAATAAAGCTAAATTCAACAACTTAAAAAGATGGCAAGAGAAAGAGGAAAAAAGATAGTTTGCTACAATTACTGAAAGACCGAACATGTCATTGCAGATTGCTCAGATACAAAGAGCAAACCCTCTGCCTTCAAGAAGCCCTACAAAAGGAAGGCCTTGGAGGCAACATGGGATTCGGAGAGCGACTCCGAAGAAGAGGTGGACCCAACAAATATGTGTTCGTGGTAAATGAGAACACACCCAAGGTAACATCAGAATCTTGTCTTGATGATTGTGAATTAACCATGGATGAATTAAGTGAAGATTTTGAAGAACTATCCAACAACTATTATTTTCTTATAAAGAAGTATTTGAAAATGAAAAAGAAAAATGAGCTTCTCCTAAATAAATTAGTTGTCATTTTCAGAAAAAAAGGAAAATTTGTCTTTCCCTCTTGAAAAGACACAAAATGATTTTGATGAACATAAAATCTCTTGCAATGCTAAATTTTCTATCATTGATGAAAATGAGATTTCCACTTTGTAAAATAAAATCAACACTTTAAGCAATGTTTTTGAAAAAGTGTAAATTTGACAAAGTTAGATTAGAATCCATGTTTTCAAAGAGGCAAACTCATAGAAAATCTTACACTCATCATGTTTCATACTCTCAGAATCATGCTCACACAAAAGTACAATCACATGCTCATCTTGACTATCATGTACATGCTCATCATGCCCACACACATCATGCATTTTTATATCCCAAGGTGTATACATGAACCTATTGTGGCCGCTAAGGTCACATGGCTAAGTTTTGTGATGATAAACTGAATGGATCAAATAATAATATTTGAGTTCAAAAAACTAACATTCTAGAACCCAAGAACATTTAGGTACCAAAATCAACTCCTGTTTTATATGATATAGGTATGCACCAAGGCTCCAAGATGTAAGGAGTGGTAGTACCTTAAAATTGGTTGCTCAAGGCACATAACTTGGGATATGAACAACTTTGCATCCCTATTAAGGTATCATGAAGGTGTCATCGTCACCTTTCAGGATGATTCAAAGGGCAAAATCATTGGTATAGGTAATATCATGATTGACTCATCTTCTTTGATTGAAGATGTTTTAGTAGATGGACTTAAACATAATTTATTAAGCATTAGTCAATTATGTGACAAAAACTTAAGGGTTATTTTTGATGACTCCACTTGTGATATTTTAGACAAGAAATCTAATACTTTTGTTCTTTTCGGTTTTCATGAAAGCAACATTTATATGATTGACATGCTAAATTTAAAATGCAATGCCACTTATTTGAATGCTTTCAATGAAGATTCTTACTTATGGTATAAGAAAACTAAGTCATATTTCATTTGATCATCTATCCTGAATTAATTCTAAGGAATCGGTAAAAGGTATTTCTAGTTTGAAATTAAAAAGGACAGCATTTGTGATGCGTGTTAACTTGAAAAACAAAGCAAATCATCTTTCAAATTAATCAAGGATATCATGGACATCTAGACGGTTAGAATTGATACATATGGTTTTTTTGGTCCAACCAAAACTAAAGTCTTAGTGGCAATTTGATTGTCAAAAAACAGAGAGAGGTTTAATTAAAAGGATATTATCTGAATGTCGGTTGAGTCTCTGCCTTTCGCAATTTATCCGCGGTAGCAAAAGTTATGCGGGTTGAATTCACAGGGATGAATGTGATAGATGCTTTTTGATATCTTCTTAAACACTAAATTGGTTAAGTGATTCTTCTTTGGTTTAAGACAAAAGAAAAACAATTCTATGTTAAGTGTTAAAGGAAGACTTTGATTTGATTAAAGATTAGAATTTTTAACAGAATTAAAGAACATGGCTCACTAATCATCTATCACCACTAATTTACTAACTTATACTAGAATATTCTTCACTTTGGATCATAAAAGTTGTACCTAAGAGTTGCATTCAATTCAAGTAAGATACATAAAATATAACTAAATACCATTTGAAATAATCACTAATCAAGACCTAATATAAACATCAAAGCCTTCTAATCATAGAGAAAGAAGAATAATAATTCAATATTAAACTATCAAAGCAATCTAAGCATAGGATAAGAAAAACCATTGGAAAGTATAAACCTGTATAATAATTAATCATCGTCATGTGCCTTCAAGATCTTTTACTAATCCTAGGGTTAAGCATGCACGATTCAATCGATCTATTCTAACATGGAATTAGAAGTAGTGGTGGGTAGAGATTCACAAACCATAAACTAACCAAGCTACGCATGGTGGAATTTAAAGAAAGCATGATAGAGAAGATTACATGATAAAAGAGAAAGCAAGTAAAGAAAGCAAGTAAATAATCAAGAAAAGAGATTGAAAAGAAGAATTGAAAAACCTTTTATTGACTGATGTCACCTTCAATTACAAGAGAGCTTCCTCCTTCTTTATAAACTTGAACTAAACTAAACCCTAAATTACAAAAGAAATTTGAAAAGAGAAAAAGAAAAATCCTAAGTGATTGTAGTTCATTTTTGCATCATTTTCGCATCATTTTCCACTTTCATATCATGCTTTATGTAAATAAAAATAAGGTTTTTATTGCTTTTCTCTCTCATTTTTCAGGTCCACCATTAATGGAGATGAAGGCCCATAATCAAGGAATTTTCAAGGTATTAATGGGATTAATTAAAGAGCCAAAAGGAAAAGCCCAAAGAGAAGCCCAGGTCTGGAGTCGTCCACGAATATCCCCAACTTTCTAGAAGATCCAGCGTGGCATACGGGCTGTAACAGAATGGCAACAGAAATCGTTGGCGCAATGGCCAAGATTCTGCCGCAGAAACGCGGCTGGCAAGAATCTGGCCGTTGAGCCAGCGTTTGATCCCACGGTCGAGATTTGAGGGCCTCATGCTCTGGAGCCAATAAATAGACCCCTAGGGCCTCTACAAAGAGAGAGAGGAGGGGAGAAGAGGAGAGAAGAGCTTGTATTTTTGAGAGAATTGTAGGAATTTTCTCTAACTTTCTTTAGTGCTCTTGTAATTTTCTTTCTCCTTCTAGTATTCTGCAAAGAGAGAGAGAGTGTGAGATCTTGTAATTGAAGTGGTGACAACTTGAATGCAAGGATTGATCCATCTATCTTCTCATCTTTACTAATTCTAGTGCTTTACTTTCTTGTGCTTTACTTTCTTCAAGCTTTAATTTTCATTGCATTTTCTTCTACCATGAATTGTTGTGTTCTTTTCATTTCAATGTCTATCTAACTCTCTAACATGACTAGCTAACCACTAACTTTACTAACTTTCTAACTCTTGGGTGATTGCTAATTCATGTGATTCATTGGATGCTTTATTGTGATCTTGTAATTTCAAGTCTCTATTATCCCCAATGAAGATGAGTTACTTTAATTCTTGGCAAATGATTGTTTTCATTCCATATGATTCATGTGGGCCTCATTTAGAGCCTTGTCTTTAGAACAAGTGCCTTGATGGAACATGGAGATGGAGCACCTAACTATGCTGTTTGTTGTACAATTTTCTTACTTCAATGCTAACTCGAGTATGGCTTTGAATGACTAATGAATTTTGTATCTTCTTCCTTAGCATTCCCTTGAGTGACACTCCTTGATTCCACCATTGAAAATCTATCTCGGGAGCCGATGAATCAATGAGGCTACAAGACAAGCCGAGAAGATCACTCATCCTCCAAGTGGGAAAGTATTTGACCAAACAAGCAAGACAAACCTTTGCCGATGAATCAACATGAGGCATGCATCACCCTATGAGATTAGTAAGTTAGTAAATTAGAAGGGTTAGCTAGTCATGGTTTCTTCTATCTAAAGTCTTTTCAAGGTTTTCCTTCTCAAGTTTTCTTTCCAAGCTAGTTAAGTTTTCCAAGTTCTTTTCACTTTACTTTCCATCCTTTTCCTTTTTATACTACAAAATCCACAACGAATTTTTCCTCTCTTTTTCATATCATTTTTTTTTGTTGAACATAGAAGAACTTTCATTTTCTTTCTTCAAATTTCGAAACCGTAAAGTTTCCATTGCAAGCTTTCCCTGAGGATCGACCCATAATAGCTTATACTACTACGGTGATTTGGAAGGAGTAAAGAAAAACAGTGAATACATTTTGGAGTTATTTGAGCATCACATAAGAGCATCGAAGGTTGATTCTAAACCCTCTCTCTCTGAATATTAGTACACTCCTACCTTCCGAACAAAATTTTTGACGCCGTTACCGGGGAAAGCAACAGTTTTCATTTGAGTGAAGAACTAAACGAATTTTCTTCTCTGTTGCAGGTTACAGGTTGAAGAAACAGGAAACAAAGCACTGCAGTAACATATAAGTGGTCTTGGGCCTCTGCTTAAGAAAGCAAAGACCAAGTACCCTCTGATTTGCCGCGTTTTCTCGGCCAAAGCCGTGGATTTGCGGCAAAGAGAAGTTGACTACTAACTGATTTTTCGCAGGGTTGCTTGCTTTGCAAAAAATACAGCTGCTGCAAATCTTATTTCTTGTATGCTCTCACTAGGATCTTTCTAATAATCAACAGTAAAACAATTATTGAAAAGTTTAAAATTGGTTAGACGTTTGCATTTTTAGGCACGTGTCTTTTCAATTCATTTACTTTACTGTTAAAGAGTGCTGGAGCAAGGTACGTTCACATTGCATTTAGAATAGGACTCACTTCTTGGTTGATTTACATCGCTTTGAGTGAACCCATTTTGCATATATTGTACACTTGTACAAAATTGATTTTAAGGGCATCACCCAATAAATAAGATAAGGTGGGGATTTTATCACCCTTTCCTTGGCCCAAAAATCATCATCCAAGCACTCACAATCCTAAGCTTTTAATAAAATCTGATAGACGTTGGTCCTAGGGAATCCGGACTCAGTAGGAGATCAGCTGAAGTTGGAAATTATTTTTGATTCATACTCCAGTCAAATCAGTGTCTAAGGTTGGGGATTAAGAGGTTATGCCTTGAAGATACCGTGGTTTGGCGTAATTAAGGCCCATTGCTTACGCACGGATACCTCCCACCGTATTTTGCCCCGGCCTGGCTGATTAGCTGTGGTCTAACTCGAGCAATAACCTTCTTTGGTTCATCGAACAGTTAGGAGTCGTCTAGGTCCAGGTATCCTAGATAGCTTGTGATTGATTTTTCTTTATTGTTTGTTATTTTTTCTTCTTTCGCTTGTGTGATCGGTGAACGTTGTCTGTGATTGTGTATGCAAGAGTGGTACCGAGATCCAAATTCTGCAAGACTTGTGAGAATTTCTTCACTTGCACAAACCACCACCACCTGACACAATCCCGATTATGGCAAACAACACTTCGCTTCAAGACAAGTTCTACCTGATCCGCGCTTCACTTCCGTCATGCATTCTTCTCCCTGTGACCAATGGAAATAATTTTGAGCTGAAGCCACAATTTATAAATACACTCCCGCGATTTCATGGCCTAAAGTCCGAGGATGCATATTTCTTCATTCGTGAGTTTGAAGAAGTATGTGTGATGATGAGAATTTTCCAATTAACTGAGGACGCTGTTAGACTAAGGTTCATACCCTTCGCGCTGAAAGATATAGTTAAGAAATGGCTTTACAATCTTCCCGCCAGTTCGATTTCTTCATGGGATGATTTTGTAAAAGTCTTTCTTAAGAAGTTTTATTCCATTCATAAGACAGCCTCATGAGAAAGAACATTATGCAATTCAAATAGGAATCCAATGAACCATTCTGGAAATATTTCTAACGCTTCAAAGACTTACTAGCCCTATGTCCTCATCACGGCATAGAGAAGTGGCGGCAGTGCCAAATTCTTTATGACAGACTTGATTACCAAACAAAGACACTCCTTGAAACCATGCGCCAAGGGGACTTTTTAAAGAAAGATGAGAATCAGGGGTGAGATCTCTTTGAAGCCTTAGCCGAAAAAAACAATTCAATGGGAGTCATGCCCAGAAAAAATCACTCCCACCACTTCCAGAACCGGTATGCATTCGATAGAATCCTCCATAGCTGCCGAGGCTAAAATAACACAATTGATGAAGAGGATAGAACTGCTTGAATCTAGGGAACCTACTGCTGTGAACCAGGTTAACCCATTACCTGTGGTCAACCCGGATTGTACCTATTGCCATGATCTCAACCATCTGTTCAAAGAGTGTCCTGTTTACCAGTCTCAAATGTATCAGGAGAACACGAATGCTGCATACACTATAGCCAACTACAATCCATACTCCAAAACGTACAATCCGGGATGGCAAAATCATCCAAATTTTTCCTGGAGTCAGTCTGGTCCTGAGCAACCAAAGCAACCATTTTCACATCAATATTGATTGAGATTTTAAGAATAAAAAGAATTAAAGTTCAGATTTCTTAGTCTCAATGCGAATCCGCTGTAGCAAGGGCTCAAGCGGGTCGTGATCCTCAGGGAAGGATGCGATGCAAGCTTTTCGACCCGATTCCTCTTTAACTTCAAAATAAGAGAAGAAGTGATTAGATTTGAGATATATGATATGAAAGATGTGGCTTTGCTGATCTTCTACCACAACCCTATTGCAAGTTAAGGGGCTTGATCTTCATCTTAAGATGTACATGATTCACCCTAGGTTATTACAAATAATTCAAGCAAGAAAAATTAAATACAAGATTCTAACTAAGTTACATTATTTAAAAGCCAAGCTATGGTTCATCCTAACATCTAGGTACAACTTAATAAAAGATGAATCTCAAATTTATGCTGTCCTAGTTCTTAAGTTTGAAATCATGAAAAGTCTTTTTAATATGCAACCTAGATTAGGAATTCTAGGTATTTGTTTAATCTTCTAGAAAAGTTGCCTTTAAACCTAGGGTTTCTAGAGATGTTCGTTAATCAGATCAAGGCTTAACTGCTCTAGGGTTGCTTTAAGAATCTCAGCAAACCACTAGAGAGGATTAGTTCATCATCATTATTTTTTTTTCTTTTTCAATTTATTTATTTTTTTATTATTATTTAATGAGAAAGATTGCAAGGAAACAAAGAAAAAGAAAATCAGAAGAGATCACAGATTAAAAAGAAAACCAGAGAGATCACAAAATAAAATTAAATTGCAGAAATTAAATGAGAACAAAGAGTGACCTTTATTGCAGAATAATCTCCAATTACAAAGCTCCTTCTTCTCCACAACGGGCATAAAACGAAAATTACAACTTGCTGAAATAAAAATGGCTAAAGAAAACCTAATCGTCTCTGGATGCCCTGTACGTTGCACTGCAGGGGGTATTTATAGGTGCAGAAGGCCGAAGAGTCCCGGATGAAGTTGCCCACGAAATCTGGTATTCAGATTCATCCAAAATGCCGCAAATTTGCAGCTTTTGCCGCAAAATTGCGGCAGTATAGTGGAGTCAGGCCACGCGCTTTGTTGCGTGGCTTCTCCTGGTCCGTCCATGTGGGCGCCTGCTTCTGGAAGTATGATCCTGGCTCTTCATATTGGGATTTCGAGATAACTTGATAATCAAGTTACCTAGATTTTGAATTCTCCCAATCTCTTTTAAACGAATTTCCTTATCTCTGCACTCTTTTCATTCTCATCTGCAAGAGTTTAGGGTTGGGTAGAAGTATATCCTTCCCTCATCTTTGATATTAGCAACTTCAGCCCTTTGTGTATTTGCACTTTGACAATTGATATTTGCACTTTTACACCTGGCTTCAAATGTGGGCTTTTGGGCTTCATTAAGCTTTATTTATTATAAAAATAAGAATTCGAGGCCTGCACACAATAAATTACAAAATATTAATAAATGTGCATTATAATATGAATAAATGTGCAAATGTGATGGTAAATATGATGACAATTATGCCTTTTTTACTACTAGTCACAGCCCCACACTTATCTTTTTGCTCGTCCTCGAGTAAAAATCAAAAAGAAAAAGAAAATCTAATCTAACTAACTCACTTTCGTAGGAATCACGGTTGCACTTAGCGTGTGCAACAAGCCGTTAAACCCCTAGGTTACCCTAGAGGACGAGTGTTGTCTCGTGAGGGTTTTCAGCGGATTACACCCACAAAATCCATAAAAAGGAAAATATTTGACTTATATTTGAAGAGACTAAGTAGTCTATAAGTTTTAGGATCCTCATTTTTATTCATTCTTTAAACTTAGTCTTAATAAAGTTAATTGTTTTCCATTTTAGGTAAGAATTAAATTGAATTTCTAATATAGTCTTTTTCGTTACCAAAAATCATATGCATCCTTATGTTTTTACTAGCAATTCCTTAACTTGGACTCTCATGCCTCTTTATTATTTTTATAACATCATCTAATTTTCTTTCGTGTAAGTATAAAGGCTTCTTGAGGCCCTCATACCTAACTAATCGACTAATAGATGTGTTAATAAATTTTTTTTTTTGGCATGTATAACTCATCTAATTTTCTTTCGTATAAGTATCAAGGCTTCTTGAGGCCCTCATACCTAACTAATTGACTAATAGATGTGTTAATACATGTATAATATTTCTCAGTTTTCTTAGGCTTTCTAATCCACCCATGTAGCGAACTTAAAATCGGTGGCTCCCAAACCGGTCGGCTTTAGGGCACCAGGTGAGAAAACACCCCGCGGACTCAAATTCGAATGAACTAGGCCACAAAACTAAGGACTTTATTTTTATTTAGAACTCACCTTTAGGCGTGAATACTTATGCTTCTTGAGGCACATGTATCCAGCTTAATTGGTGATATTAATTTTTTTTTTTATGAGGCACAAGGTCTTTGTCTTAGAATCCTAGATATGTACTAGGAATGCACATTTCATTAAGGTAAAAATTAAGACTAACTAATTATTCAATTTCTCTTCCTATACCTAAAATTTAAACAATTTATTTATTTTGACCAAGTTTTTAGAAATCCTAATCATGATTTTCCTAATCCTTAAAACTAACTTAGATTTCTTTCAAAAAAAATAAGTCAAAGTATTATCCTTTTTATAAGTTTTTTTTTTTTAAATTTTTTTTTAAATTTTTTTTTTGAAATGTTAGAACAAATAAAGAGAAAAATATTTTTTTTATTTTATTAATTAATCTTTTCTATGTTAGTAAACCCTCCCTCACACTTATCTCATGTATTGTCCTCAATGTATGAAATGCATGAATGCATGAAGAAAAATGTAAAGAGAGGCAAAAAATAATAGTATACCATAATATGTACAACACATGTATCACTCTCACCTAGAGCTGCTTAGGATTCATCCCTCTATCTCGTTTCTCATCATTCCAATGGGTTCTCTTTATAAGGCACAATGGGGAGACCAACATTTTTGTTTTAACTTTCTCTCCCCCCAGTTTCATCTTCTTTAGGCTCTTCCTCATCATATGTCCACCTCCATTATTTAAAAATTCATCACACCTTTCAGTTGGAACTTCCTTGCCGAGAAATTCTAGCTCAGTTCCGTACATCTCCTCAAAACTTAAATCAACACTTTTTCCCTGGAAGTGAATAATTAACCAACATCTCCTTAATCGGTGTATCTAAACACAGGAGTTCTTCTTCAAAGAGACTTTTGAAAGTTAAGTCAATCGGAGTTTCTTGAACTATATTCTCATGCGATATTTCAGTGCTTGGCTCTTTGAAGATACTTAGATCAAATCTTCATTTTTTAAAGGGAACTTTAAAATTATAATCCTCAACATGTGTCATCTTATCACTAAAATCGCACTTATCCTCAAATAACTTGTCAAGAAATAGAGACTCATTTTCACTTTCTTTTTCACAAATGTTCTCGATGAAGTTCACCTCAAATGTTTGGTCTTTTATCTTACGAGATTGGTTTTCCAGGTTGAAGACATTGACCTCTTTAGTCATGTTTCCAAAGGTCAACCTCATGGATCCATTCCTACAATTTATGATCGCATTTGCAGTTGCAAGGAACGGACGCCCTAGGATAACGGGAGTTTGAGACCGAAGAGTGGATACAGGTTTGGTCTCCAGAACAATAAAATCTACTGGGTAGATAAACTCCCCAACTCGGATGAGCACATCGGTAATTTCTCCTTTGGGAATTTTATGGATCGGTCAGCTAATTGGATTGTAACCTTAGTCGGACTAAGTTCGCCCAACCCAAGTTGTTGGTAGACTGAGAAGGGGAGTAAGTTGATACTTGCTCCCAAATCAAGAAGTGCATGTTTAATTGCAGTTTGACCTATTGTGCAAGAGATGGTGGGGCAACCAGGGTCCTTATACTTGACAGGGATCTGGTTGGACAATAGCTCACTAATGTTAGTGGCTAGAAAAATCTTCTTGGGCACATTAGTCTTTCTCTTCTTTGTGCACATGTCCTTAATAAACTTGGCATACTTAGGGACTTGTTGAATTGCATCAAGAAGAGGTATATTGATCTTGACTTGATTAAAAATCTCGCGTACCTTATCCATTTGTGCACATTGCTTATCTTTAAGCCTATTTGGGTAGGGTGCGATGGGCTTGTGCATATCTTCGGCTGACTTGTCTTTTTTTGTGTTGTTGGCATCAAGTTGAGATGGAGTGGGATCAGGCAAGCTGAATGCTTGTTTAGAACTTGATGGTGTTGATACTTGGTTATCAACTTGTTTTCCCGATCGCAATGTATGAATCGGATTGCACTGACTCATATGATTCTCTTCAGCCAAGTGAGCTTGACTAGAGTTCCTAGGGTTTGGGAATGGTTGACTAGGCAGAGTACCCTTTTGCCTTTCTTGCTGATTCATTTGCATCTCTATCCTAGTCAAGACTTGAGCCAGTGTGTCATTGCTTTTAACGACAGTGTCCACCTTTCTTTCCATATTGGAGAGCCTTGTTTCCATTTGTGAATATTGGAAAGAGGGTGGAGGATTTTGATAGGGCGGATTTTGGAAATTGTTGGAGAATTTGGGCCTAGTTTGATCATTGTTACTTTGGCCCCATGACAAATTGGGATGGTTTCTCCAACCGGGATTGTAGGTGGGCGAATATGGATTGTTGGCGGGCGGATTGTTGGTGGGCCTTGTGAAGGCCGCACTCATATGTTCGAGCAAGCTTTGATGCGCAATAAAGACGGGACATTCCTCGAATACATGGTTCATATTTTGACAATAAGTACAGCCCACCGAAGATGTTGGGCTGACTTGGTTCACAGAGACTGGTTCTTTAGTTTCAAGAGCCTCAAGTCTTCGCATAACAGCAGCTAACTTAGCATCGGTTGCTATGTTGGCCTCAATGGAATGGATACCTCCTTTAGAAGAAGTAGGGTCATTAGTCCTAAATTTTCCGGAGTAGGTTCCCATTGGATGGTATTTTCAGCTAATTGCTCATACAAAACCATCCATCAGTTTCGTCCTTTTTCAGAAATCCTCCTTGGCACATGGATTCTAACAATGTCTTAGTTTGATATTCTAATCCATCATATAGAACTTGGCAAAGTCGCCATTTCTCTATCCCATGGTGAGGGCATTGGGCAAGGAGGTCCTTGAAACGTTCGAAATATTTCCAAAAAGGTTCATTGGCTGTTTGCTTAAACTGTAAGATGTTCTTCCTAATCAGTGCAGTCTTGTGGACAGGATAAAATTTTTTTAAGAATGCCTTAACAAAATTATCCCACGAAGATATTGAACCGGCCTCTAGACTGTAGAGCCATTTCTTTGCTAAATCCTTCAAAGCAAAGGGGACAAACCTAAGTTTGATGTCATCTTTTCCTAACTTAGGAATATTCATCATGAGACATACTTCCTCAAATTCCCTTATGAAGAAGTATGCATCCTCGGAGTCAAGTCCATGAAATTTCGGAAGGGTGTTGATGTATTGTGGCTTAAGCTCAAATGGGTCAACACCTTCATCGTTAAGCTTGATGCAAGAAGGAAGAGAGGTCCTAATAGGATAGAACCTATCTTGGAGTGATATTGGTTGTGCCATGTGTGGGTCGGGCTTTTGCTCGGGTGGTGAACTAGTTCTAGTTAGCCTGGATGTAAGTGGGTCTCTCGACCAAGCGGACATGCACAATCAGCAAACAAGTTCACCCAATCAATCAATAAAAAGAAAAACAATCAAAAATCCTAATCTAGGGTAAGCCTTGACCTAGATGACTCCTAACTTTAGACTGTCCTTAGGAGGTCTATTGTAGACGTTAACCACAAGCTAATCGGCCAGGTAGGTGGCAAGACCGGTGGGAGATTTTCCGTCAGAGACGTTCCTTAATTAAATAACCACCGTTCTTCGGGCTTTCGGCCCTCAATCCCTGCCTAGACACCGATTTGACAAGAGTTAATTTCGAACAATTTTCCTCCTTCGGTCAATCTCCTATTGAGTCCGAGTTAACCTAGGGCCAACGTCTAGTCAAATTTTACTTAAGGTTAGGGTTGTGAGTGTGACGGATATGATTTGTGGGCCAAGGAAGGGTGATGAAATCCCCACCTTATCTTGCTTATGGGTTATGCCCTTAAGATGAATTAGTGTACGTGTAAAGCTGTAGAAAAGTAATCACTCAAGAAAGCAGTAAACAACCAAGAGTGTTTCCTAATCTATATGCTATGCAAACGTACCTTGTCGCCAGCACTCTTCAACAGAATTAAAAAGAATTAAAATAGACACGTGCCCTAAATGCAAGAGTCTAATATTTTTTTTTATTTTCAACAAATGGGTTAATGTTATTAATTAGCAGTTGCAGAGTGATAACAGAGAAATTTAATCACAGCAGTAAGCAAATTTTGCAATGCAGAGCAACCTGCAGAAAAGCAGGTTAGTAGTTCACTACAATTGCCGCAATTTTGCGGCTTTTGCCGCAATTTTGCGACAAATTGGTAGGCCCTGGTGCTCTGCCTTCGAGGGCAGAGGCACTGGGTAGCTATGTGTCCTTGCTGCTGCTTTTTTTTCCTGTTTTCTGTATCTGCAAACAGAAAAAATAAAAATTGATTAGATGGAGGAAATCGTGTCGTTCCTTCCCCGGCAACGGCGCCAAAAATTTGATTGAGATTTTAAGAATAAAAAGAATTAAAGTTCAGATTTCTTAGTCTCAATGCGAATCCGCTGTAGCAAGGGCTCAAGCGGGTCGTGATCCTCAGGGAAGGATGCGATGCAAGCTTTTCGACCCGATTCCTCTTTAACTTCAAAATAAGAGAAGAAGTGATTAGATTTGAGATATATGATATGAAAGATGTGGCTTTGCTGATCTTCTACCACAACCCTATTGCAAATTAAGGGGCTTGATCTTCATCTTAAGATGTACATGATTCACCCTAGGTTATTACAAATAATTCAAGCAAGAAAAATTAAATACAAGATTCTAACTAAGTTACATTATTTAAAAGCCAAGCTATGGTTCATCCTAACATCTAGGTACAGCTTAATAAAAGATGAATCTCAAATTTATGCTGTCCTAGTTCTTAAGTTTGAAATCATGAAAAGTCTTTTTAATATGCAACCTAGATTAGGAATTCTAGGTATTTGTTTAATCTTCTAGAAAAGTTGCCTTTAAACCTAGGGTTTCTAGAGATGTTCGTTAATCAGATCAAGGCTTAACTGCTCTAGGGTTGCTTTAAGAATCTCAGCAAACCACTAGAGAGGATTAGTTCATCATCATTATTTTTTTCTTCTTTTTCAATTTATTTATTTTTTTTATTATTATTTAATGAGAAAGATTGCAAGGAAACAAAGAAAAAGAAAACCAGAAGAGATCACAGATTAAAAAGAAAACCAGAGAGATCACAAAATAAAATTAAATTGCAGAAATTAAATGATAACAAAGAGTGACCTTTATTGCAGAATAATCTCCAATTACAAAGCTCCTTCTTCTCCACAACGGGCATAAAACGAAAATTACAACTTGCTGAAATAAAATGGCTAAAGAAAACCCTAATCTTCTCTGGATGCCCTGTACGTTGCACTGCAGGGGGTATTTATAGGTGCAGAAGGCCGAAGAGTCCCGGATGAAGTTGCCCACGAAATCTGGTATTCAGATTCATCCAAAATGCCGCAAATTTGCAGCTTTTGCCGCAAAATTGCGGCAGTATAGTGGAGTCAGGCCACGCGCTTTGTTGCGTGGCTTCTCCTGGTCCGTCCATGTGGGCGCCTGCTTCTGGAAGTATGATCCTGGCTCTTCATATTGGGATTTCGAGATAACTTGATAATCAAGTTACCTAGATTTTGAATTCTCCCAATCTCTTTTAAACGAATTTTCTTATCTCTGCACTCTTTTCATTCTCATCTGCAAGAGTTTAGGGTTGGGTAGAAGTCTATCCTTCCCTCATCTTTGATATTTGCAACTTCAGCCCTTTGTGTATTTGCACTTTGACAATTGATATTTGCACTTTTACACCTGGGCTTCAAATGTGGGCTTTGGGCTTCATTAAGCTTTATTTATTATAAAAATAAGAATTCGAGGCCTGCACACAATAAATTACAAAATATTAATAAATGTGCATTATAATATGAATAAATGTGCAAATGTGATGGTAAATATGATGACAATTATGCATTTTTTACTACTAATCAAATATCCTGCTCAGCCTCATCAACCCAGTTTCAACCAGAATCCACCAAATTTTCACTCATATCAGAGTCCACCACAATTCCAATCTTATCAGAGTCCACCACATTTCCAAACAAATTTCCAGCCCACATATCAGTAACATCAACCCCAGAATCATTCAGACGAAAGAATATCTGATTTGGAAAAAATGATAGAAACCCTATCCAAAACCCAGGCTTCAATGATGACCAACCAGCATCAGGATATGAACAAATTACAGGTCCAGATAGGGCAATTGGCTAATTCTTTAAATGAGAGACAAAAAGGAATGCTAGCAAGCCAGCCAGTGCCCAATCCAAAAAATCACTTCCCTCTGCATGAAGTTGAAGACATGGACCCAATCAATGCAACATTATTCATATTCTGAGATCTGGGAAGCGGGTAGATAATAAGGTTTCCAATCAACCACCCAAATTAGTGTCCAAATCAACACCTCCTGCTCCGGTACACCAGCTCAAAACAATCCATCTTCAAGTTCTGAACCATCAACTTCCAAATCTAAAGAAAAAGAAAAGGCAGATGAGCAACCATACAAGCCTATTGTACCATTTCCAAATAGGCTAGTAAATCAAAAGCTGAATGCTCATAGGGAGAAGATCAGAGAACTGTTCAATCAGGTCCAAATTAATGTACCTCTTCTTGATGCAATACAACAAGTCCCATCATATGCAAAATTTTTAAAGGAAATATGCACCAAGAAGAGGAAAGCAAATGTCCCTAAGAAAGTCTTCCTAGCTTCAAACATTAGTGAGTTGTTCACTGAGCCAATTCCTATGAAATACAAGGACCCAGGGAGCCCAACCATCTCTGTATCATAGGACAGACTACTATCAATAGGGCATTACTTGATTTGGGAGCCAATATCAATCTTCTTCCCTTTTCTGTGTATCAGCAACTAGGGTTAGGCGACCTCCGTCTGACCAAAGTTACTATACAACTGGCAGATCGCTCTGTGAAGATTCCCAAAGGGGAGATTAATGATGTCCTTGTCCAAGTTGGGGAATTTATTTACCCTGTTGATTTCATAGTTCTTGAGACACAACCTGTGTCTAACTCCAATCATAGGGCTCAAACTCCTGTTATCCTGGGGCGACCATTCCTTGCTACAGCTAATGCCATCATCAATTGTAGGAATGGATCTATGAGGTTTACTTTTGGCGACATGACTAGAGAAGTGAATGTCTTCAACATAGACAAACAACCTCGAAAGATAAGAGATCAAACATTTGAGGTAAACTTTGTTGAAAATAATTGTGAGGAAGAGAGTGAAGCTTCAGAAGATGAGTCGCTATTTCTTAATGAATTATTTAAAATGAATGCAATTATCTTGATGTGGAAGCTCCTAATGTTAGAGTACCCTTTAAAAAGGGGAAAATTGATTTGGATATCTTCACTTTCAATGAGCCAACCAAGAATGTATCCCATGAGGATATAATTCAAGAACCTCCGATTGACATACTTTTTGAAGATCGAAGAAGAACTCATGTGTTTGGATGGACCATCTAGGGATCTTTTGATTAATTGCACATCTCTAGGGAAAGTGTTGACCTCAGCTTTGAGGAGATATATGGAGCTGAGTTGGAATTCTTAGGCATTCACAATGAAGAAGTTCAAAATGAGAAGGGTGGTGGTGACAAATTTTTGAATGAAGATTGTAGCGATATGAGGACGAAACACCTAAAGAAGGTGAAACTGGGGATGCCGAAAGCTAAAATGACAATACAATGGCCTCTCAATTGTGCCCTATAAAAAGGACCCATTAGAATGATGGGAACGAGCTAGAGGGATAAGACCGAAAAAAGACCTTGGTGTAGGAGATACTTCATGTTGTACATTTTCCCTGTTTTCCCTGTAAATTATTTTGGGACCCCTTTTGTAAATAAATAAAAATAAAAACAAAAAATAATAAAAGCAATTTAAAAAAATAAAAAATAATAACTTCAAAAAAATGGACTTTGGTGCTAAATGGCACCAAGAGTTCCCTCTCTTCATGAATCCCTTTTAAATCAACCTAGGGTTGTAAATATCCAACTCAACCTAGGGTCATATTGAGAATTCAACCCTTTCAGCCCCTATAAATTTCATCTACCCTGAGTCTCTCCCCTCAACCTCAAACGCATCTCAGATCTGAAACAACCTCTTCAAGCGTCGCCCCTCAAAATTTTCCCCTCCACAGATCTCTCCTGCGTGCCGCGTTTTCTCTGGAAAAGCCGCGATTCCGTGGCCTTCTGGGCTCTGTTGGTGCGCCGCCAAGGTCTGTTGCAGTCGTTGTTCCCTGCTCTTGGTTGTTGATCAGTGGCCGATCGTCTGGATTCTCTACCCAGTGCCCTTAGCAATTCGGATTTGATTTCCCCACGTATTCCGGGGGTGGTTTGCTTTCTAATCTTCCGATCTATTGTGTTGATCTACATTTTTAGCATGGTACCATCTTTGTTTGCTGAGAAAGATTATTCCAAAATATTTAGTGATAACAATGGGTATGGGCACATTTTTATTGATAGGATCCGTGCTTGGGATGGTACTCTCTTGTGTATGATAATTCTGATAATGATGCATTTTATTTGCCCTGAATTAGTGACATCATTTTACAATTCCATTGATCATGCATCGGTCAATTTCGACACATACCAATTCGCGGTCCATATGCCCCTAGGTGACATTTTCTTCACACTTCCTCTCCTTGAGGAACTCACTCACGTCCCTTTGTTACCCACAACACAGCGACCCCCTTCCACTCATTGACTACATGTCCATTATGGGGGCTCGCTGCACAGAACAAGACCGCGGGCTCAAGGCCAGTACCACCTTCCGTAATGTGCATTGCATTGGACGATGGATCCAACGCAATATTCTGGGTCTGGACCACACCACTTCTTTCAACCTCCCTGTGTCGCAAATAATTCACGACCTTATGACTAGGCAGCACACGGTCTGCCTCAACAAGACTATCTTCCATTCTATCATTGCCAACTCCTCCCGCACCCATGGTGCTAAACATTCACACCCCATTCTGATTACACGTCTATGTAGGACTTTCCTACCGGATGCTGTATTTGACGCATATGACCGGGTGTTTGTAGCATACGAGAGGGCCACTAGTGCCTATAACAGTTGCTTACATGCGGTCTGAACCCCTAGTGTCCAGCCCGAGGATGGGCCAGTGGAGTCCTCTTCTGAGGAAAGTCTAGCGGAAGAAGATGAGCCGGCATTTTGGCACCAGGACCCCTCTACAGATTCACGTGCATTCATGTCCACCATTTGGCGGGGCATGAAGAAATTTTTCGGGGACAACTTCGGTGAGAAAACGAGTGGAGGAGCAATCATTTAGATTAGACCGTATTGAGGATGGTCTTCGGCGATCATAGTCGGCTGGACCAGCACCACTGCTGGTCCAAAACGACGACGAGGGTGACACTGTTCATTTACCTATTTCATGCATATTTTATCTTGCATACATTGAGGACAATACATGAGATAGGTATGGGGGGGTAGATACTAACTTAGGATATTTATTTTCTTTTTAGGATATTTATTTTCTTTTTAGATTTTGTCTTTTTAGATTTTACATTTTCTTTTTAGAAAAATATATAAAAAAAAATTTTGATTCATTTTTAAGAATCAAACTTAATTTTAGGGATTAAGGAAACTCTTAACTAAGATTTCTTAATATAAGTCGAAAAGAGGAGTTGTTGGATTTTTAGGTTAAGTAAAAAAGGATAAGAAAGATAGCTAGATTTTAAATCTTTCTTTAGGATATATACATTAAACATATTGAGGGATTAATCAAAGACTTAGTGATTCTATTTACACACATATATAATAAAAATAATAATAAAAAAAATATATAAGTATAAATAAATAAATAAAATAATTACTTAGCCACTAATTAAGCTGGTTAGCTGTGCCTTAAGAAGCATGGCCAGTCACGCCTAAAGGTGGTTAAGTCCTTAGTATTCGTGACCTAATTTACTCGAGTCCTTGAACCTTAGGGATGTATCTTCATCTGGTGCCCTAAGACCGACTGGTTTGGGAGTCATCGGTAAGAGGCTCGTTACATGGGTAAATTAGAAAGCCTGAGGAAGCTAAGGAGGTGTAAATAAATAAATAAATAAATAAATAAAAAATTGCATATATTAGTAAATAAATGAACTTTAGTCTAAGAAAAATCCTTCACATTTACAGACGTATATATATACTAGGTTTGATGCAAAATCTGGTCTTCACTCTATTCCTTAAAAACTTAACCTAAGTTGACGACAAAACTCTAAATAGACACTTATAAAAAGAATGACGAGTTTACGGTAACCCGAAAACCTATAGATCAAGTAAAGTTCTTGAAAAATATGGATCAAAAATTTTCACTAATATTTTTTTCTTTTCTTGGATTTTGTGGGTGCAATCCGCTGAAAACCCTCAGGAGACAACACTCCTCCTCTAGGGTAACCTAGAGGTTTAACGGCTTGTTGCACGCACTCAGTGCAATCGTGTCACCTACAAAAGTGGTTCAATAATTTAGCTAGGATTTTTTCTCTTTTTCTTTTTGCTCGAGGACGAGCAAAAGCTAGGTATGGGGGTGTGATTGTAGTTCATTTTTGCATCATTTTCCACTTCCATATCATGTTTTATGTAAATAAAAATAAGGTTTTTATTGCTTTTCTCTTTAATTTTTCAGGTCCACCATTAATGGAGATGAAGGCCCATAATCAAGGAATTTTCAAGGTATTAATGGGATTAATTAAAGAGCCAAAAGGAAAAGCCCAAAGAGAAGCCCAGGTCTGGAGTCGTCTACGAATATCCCCAACTTTCTAGAAGATCCAGCGTGGCATACGGGCTGTAATAGAATAGCAACAGAAATCGTTGGCGCAATGGCCAAGATTCTGCCGCGGAAACGCGGCTCTGGCCACGGATCCGTGGCAAGAATCTGGCCGTTGAGCCAGCGTTTGATCCCACGGCTAAGATTTGAGGGCCTCATGCTCTGAAGCCTATAAATAGACCCCTAGGGCCTCTGCAAAGAGAGAGAGGAGGGGAGAAGAGGAGAGAAGAGCTTATATTTTTGAGAGAATTGTAGGGATTTTCTCTAGCTTTCTTTAGTGCTCTTGTAATCTTCTTTCTCCTTCTAGAATTTTGCAAAGAGAGAGAGTGTGTGAGATCTTGTAATTGAAGTGGTGACAACTTGAATGCAAGGATTGATTCATCTATCTTCTCATCTTTACTAATTCTAGTGCTTACTTTCTTGTGCTTTACTTTCTTCAAGCTTTAATTTCCATTGCATTTTCTTCTACCATGAATTGTTGAGTTCTTTTCATTTCAATGTCTAGCTAACTCTCTAACATGACTAGCTAACCACTAACTTTACTAACTTCTAACTCTTGGGTGATTGCTAATTCATGTGATTCATTAGATGCTTTATTGTGATCTTGTAATTTCAAGTCTCTATTATCCCCAATGAAGATGAGTTACTTTAATTCTTGGCAAATGCTTGTTTTCATTCCATATGATTCATGTGAGCCTCATTTAGAGCCTTGTCTTTAGAACAAGTGCCTTGATGGAACATGGAGATGGAGCACCTAACTATGCTGTTTGTTGTACAATTTCTTACTTCAATGCTAACTCGAGTATGGCTTTGAATGACTAATGAATCTTGTATCTTCTTTCTTAGCATTCCCTTGAGTGACACTCTTTGATTCCACCATTGAAAATCTATCTCGGGTGCCGATGAATCAATGAGGCTACAAGACAAGCCGAGAAGATTACTCATCCTCCAAGTGGGAAAGTATTTGACCAAACAAGTAAGACAAACCTTTGCCGATGAATCAACATGAGGCATGCATCACCCTATGAGATTAGTAAGTTAGTAAATTAGAAGGGTTAGCTAGTCATGGTTTCTTCTATCTAAAGTCTTTACAAGGTTTTCCTTCTCAAGTTTTCTTTCCAGCTAGTTAAGTTTCCAAGTTCTTTTCACTTTACTTTCCATCCTTTTCCTTTTATACTACAAAATCCACAACGAATTTTTCCTCTCTTTTCCATGTCATTTTGTTTTTGTTGAACATAGAAGAACTTTCGTTTTCTTTCTTCAAATTTCGAAACCGTAAAGCTTCCATCGCAAGCTTCCCTGAGGATCGACCTGTAATAGCTTATACTACTACGGTGATTCAGAAGGAGTAAAGAAAAATAGTGAATACATTTTGGAGTTATTTGAGCATCACATAAGAGCATCGAAGGTTGATTCTAAACCCTCTCTCTCTGAATATTAGTACACTCCTACCTTTCGAACACTAAGCTATGATCTCTAGAATTGATCTGAGATACCCTCTGCTGCTGCCTCTAGTATGCTATTTATAGGAGAAATAGGAAGTAGAGTCCCAATCGAACACTCGCTCCTAACCGCCACTGGGGAATCCACCAGAAAGCTATAGAAACACGACTTTTGCATCATTGCCGCGGCAAATTAGGGTAGTTGCGGTACGAGCTTTTGTGTGTGGCTTCTTCTCATCCGTCTATCTATAGATCTATCCTAGGAATCTTCTTTTGGGCTCTTATTTGAAGATAAAATCTATTTCTAAATAACTTTTGATACAAGTTATTCTCAAATCCGAACTTAATTTGAATTATCCGCCTTATCTCCAATTTGAATTAACTTTATCCCCTCCATCTTCTAGAAATATATATTCAAATTTTGAACTGAAATTGTGAAGATGATGATTTATCCTTTCCTTCTCTTGATTTTAAATTGATTTAAATGAAATCTAAATTAAAATAAAAGCTTCTTTGGTCCTTATCTTCCTATTTAGGTAACTACACACCATAATAAAAAAGAGGGTTAAATAGTAAAGTTAAATAAGATATAATCAAGGATAAATGTGCAAATGTAACAATAATAATGCAAAATTGAGATGCAATCACACCCCCACATCAATATTTTGATCGTCTTCGAGCAAAACTAAAAAAGAAAAACTAATATAATCTTACTCACTTCTGTAGAAATCTCAGTCACACTAAGTATGTGCAACAAGCCATTAAACCTCCAGGTTTTCTCAAGAGGACAAGTTTTATCTCGTGAGAATTTTTAGTGAATTTCACACACAAAATCCGTAGAAGAAAGAAAATAAAATGTTAGTATTTTTGAAAACTCATTTTTGAAAGAGAGAGAAAATATTTGAAATATTTTTTACAAAAATCAAGTAATCTATAAGTCTTAGGATCACCAAACTAATAATTCTTATACTTAGTCTCTAAGTAAGTATTATTATCAATCTAGGTTAGGATTCAAACTAAATTTCTCACTTTGTCTATTATTTTATCCTAAGTCATATGCACCTCTGTGATCATGAATTTGACTCAGATTCTTCGATTCCAACTCTTATGCCCATTTTTAAAAGAAAATTCGAAGTATTACCACTTCATTGCCCTTTAAGCACTTCTATTTTTTTTTTAATATGTATAGCTCATCTATTTTTTGGTATAAATATCAAGAAATCTTGAGGCCCTAATACCTAACTAATTGATTATTAGATGTGTTAATACATATTATATATATAAACTTATCTAATTACCTTTCGCGTAAATACCAAGGCTTTTTTAGACCAAAACACCTAGCTAATTAATAATTAAATTTGTTTAGTTTTCATATATATATATATTTTTCTCTTTTTTTTTTTCTGAGGCACAAGAGTCTTTGTTTTGAATGCTAAGTGTGTAAGAATATGAAGAATGCATATTTCATCAAGAAAAAAATCAAGACTAAATTACTTTTTCAATTTTTCCTCCTAATCTTAGAAATTAAACAAATAATCTTATTTTGACTGAGTAAGAAGAAATCCTAATTATGATTTTCCTGTTTCTTAAAGTTAATTTAATTACTTACAAAAATAAATCAAAATATTGCTTTTTTTCAAAAAGTTTTTTTTAAAAAAATTGTTAGTAAAAACCTATGTTAGTATGTTAGTAAACCCTTTATCACACCTATCTCATGCATTGTCCTCAATATATGAATGAAATGCAAGAATACTGAAAAAGAAGAAAGAGAAGGAGAAATATTACCTGAAGGTGGTGGTTCCGCTAGTGGTTGGATTGGGCCAAACGTTGCTACCCAATCTAAGTCTTGTGGATTATCAAGGAACCCACCTTTGATGACCTTTTTCTTATTTACATTCTTACAATCCCCAAGTGAATAGGATCGTGCAAGACCCTAACACTAAAACTATCCTGGTTATATGAGCAATCTTGAAAAATCAGCACGGGGTCATAATTGTCTACATTTTGGTCTAACAATAAAATGTGACATGATGAAGTGATTAATTTGGCTCAAGAATGATAAATTTGGGAACCAATACTCATTCAGGAAAATCAAGTTTAGGTTGAAAGTTAGTTTTGATTCAATAGTTGGTTGCAAATCATAAAATATAAGTTCACATTCCTGATCCATCATTGGAATATGGCTATCCACAATAAGTGATTCAATTTCATGATCTATAGGTACAGAATTAATGTTTGCTCGGGATTTAGGTCCAAATTGGGTAAGGATACTGGAGTCAACATAGATTTAAAATTTGAAACTAAATCATAAAGTTGTGGATCGGGTTCATATCCACAATCAAGTTCAATCTAATTGAAGTCAAAACTTGCCAATTTATCTAAGGTTTATGATTGGTTAAATACAAGTTAATGTGTCAAATTGAATCTTGGTCAAAGTCTTCAAGACACCATGATATTTGGTTCCTATCAAGTTGGTTAGAAATGTCAAGGATGTTTGAAATTTTGAAAATTTGCTCATTCATTGAGTTTTCCAAACGCTCCATTTGTACTTCTAAGCTATCGAGGGGATCATTTTAGGATTGAATCATGACTACATACTCTTGTTCAAGTCAGTAGGTTTTACTTGTTATGGTGGGACTTGATAAATTGAGTATGGATCTTGACGGTTGAAATTTTGACGGGATCGTGAGTGTTCTAGCTTTTAATTTGTTGCTCGACTTCTTCAAGCATCTTATCGAAGTCAGATTTTTCTTCTATATAGCGATCTTGAAAAGGAGCATACGAAGCTGAATGCTAGTAAGGTGGTTGACAATATGGCTCGGGGGAGTTGTATTCTCATTGACTCGGTGAAGAGTAATGCTGATCATTCTAACTTTGTCTATAATATTGGGGTTGGGGCATGAGTTGAGTCAGATAAGACCAACCCGGCTTACTTGGTTGGTTAATATTTTGTTGGTTCAAGTTATGCCATGTTGGGTTGGTATAATTCAAGTTAAAAGAGGTCGGGGTGAAATATAGATTTACATTAGCATGAGGAAATTATAATTGTAATCCATATTACACAAAAAACAAACCAAACAAAGAAATGAAAAAAATCTAGCCTATTAAGTGTAAACTTTAGACCTAGACGACTTTGGACTATAGATTATCCGTGGGAGGTATATTGTAAAATCTAACCACAACTTAATTGGCCAGGTAGGTGGCAAGATTGGTGAGAGGTATCCGCGTAAGAGTGACAGGCCTAATTAAGCCAAGCCACCAACCTTTGAGGTTTTGCCTCTTAATCTCCTGCCTAGTCACCGATTTGGTAAGAGTTAAATTCTTATAAGTTTCTCCTTAGATCAATCTCCTAGTGAATCTGAGATGTCCCTGAGGCCAATGTCTATTCAAATTTTATTTAGGATTGGGTTAATGAGTGAGAGAATGTGGTTTGTGGTCTAAGAGAGGGTCATGACTTCCCCCACCTTATCTTATTTATGGTTTGCCCTTAAGCCATTTTAGTGTGACGTGTGCAAGTAAACAGATAAGTAATCACTCAAAATAATTGTAAATGACCCAAAAAGTGTTTTCAAATCTAGATGCAATGCAAACGTACCTTATCTCCATCACCCTTCAATAGTAGTATAAAGTAAAATAGAATTAAATGAATGCCCTAGGATGTAATATTTAATCGTGTTTTAAACAATTATAAATATTGATTACTCTTATGACTAGAAATTAGTGTGTAAAACAGGATAATATGGAAATATAACAACTACAGAAGATAGAAAACTGTAATTCGATCACTCTGTAAAGAGGAAGGGTGACCAGTTCCACTGTATAGCAGTGGAAACGTGGCTTTTGCCTCATTTGCGTGGCCTGGTGGTGAAGTTAGGTGCTCTGCCTTCTTGGGCAGAGTTACAAAGCTCTTGCTGGTGTTCTGCAATTGCTAATTTCTTGTACTCTGTCCATGAATACAAAAATAGAGAAGACAGATTAACCAATTAGTAAATAAAAAAGTATTGTTCCCTCTCCAGCAATGGCGCCAAAATTTGATTGTTGAAAAATTGAGAGAGGTTAAAGTTAGAAGGATGTCATCTGAATATAGGGCAAGTCTCTGCCTTTCACAAATTATTCGCGGTAGCAAGGGCTATGCAGGTCAAATCCACAGGGAGGAATGTGATTGAAATTTTTCGGTATCTCCTTAAACACTAAATTAGTTAAGTGATTCTTCTTTGGTTTAAAACAAAAGAAAAATAATTCTATGTTAAGTGTTAAAAGTAGAAAAAGATAGATTTTGATTTGATTAAAGATTAGGGTTTTTAACAGAATTAAAGACATGGCTTACTGATCATCTACCACCACTAACTTACTAACCTATGCTAGAATATTCTTCACTTTGGATCATAAAAGTTGTACCTAGTTGCATTCAATTCAAGCAAGATACATAAGATAATAACTAAACCATATTTGAAATAATCATTAACCAAGACCTAAAAGTAAACTATCAAAGCCTTCTAAGCACAGAATAAGAAGAATAATAATTCAACAGTAAACTATCAAATCTATCTAAGCATAAGATAAGAAAAACCATTGGGAAGTATTAACCTATATAGATTTAATTAATCATCATCATGTGCCTCTAAGAATTTTTACTAATCTTAGAGTTAAGCATGCTCGATTCAATGGTCTATTCTAAGAAAGAATTAGTAGCAGTAGTGGATAGAGATTAGCAAACCATAAACTAATTTAGCTATGCATGGTGGAAATTAAACAAAGCATGATAGAGAAGATTGCATGATAAAAGAGAAAGCAAGTAAAGAAAGCGAGTAAATAATAAAGAAAAGAGATTGGAAAGAAGAATAAAAAAATCTTATAATTGATTGATGTCACCTTCAATTACAAGAGAGCTTCCTCCTTCTTTATAAGTTTGAACTAAACTAAACCCTAAAATTACAAAAGAAATTTAGAAAAGAGAACTAAGAAAAATTTTAAGCTATGATCTCTAGAATTGATCTGAGATACCCTCTGCTGTTGCTATAAATCATCTAGAGGGATGGTGAATAGGTGATGGCTATAGGTTGATGACAAATAATGCGGAATAAAAACTAAGTCTTGCAGTCCAAACAAATAACAATATCTAACACAATAAGCAATTTCACAATAGAAGAATGCAATAGATTGAAGAGCAATTATAATATGCAAATTGAGAGAGTGAGTTAAAGAAATAAAGAAGAGAGAGTAAGCAATCACAAATACAATAGGATTTGTTTTGAGGTTCGAGCCACGCTCTACGTCTCCGCCTTCACTGCGTGAAAGATTTTCACTATTCTTTATCCTGCGAGATCACCACTCTACATGCTCCCTCAAGAACGAATCGGACCCGCAAGCCCTCTCACTTGGTGTCTTCTACACCTTACAAAATACAAACCCGCAAGCTAATATAAGCCTTAACCACTACAACTCTTCTTAACAATAATGAAGAAGATGACCTTTCTAAGATCACCAAAGAGGCTCACAAAATGCAATACTATAACCAAGAATAGATTTTTAGCGCAGAAATTTCTGGTTAGAAAAGCTTGTAATCAGTGGAGTGTGAGAATCAAAACAAAAGAAATATGGAATGGGATTTGAATTGAAGAACACTTCTCTTTTGAAAATTTTCTCATTAAAAATTGAATATAAAATGAGAGAGAGAATTGTTTCTTGGTTCTTAAGTTGTTATCTATATTCAAAAATAGAGAGAAAAACCTATATAGCTATTTTGGATTAGACCTTAAATAGCTCTATAATAATATAGCCGTTAAAGCAAAAAGGTGCCAGAACTGCCAGGTCGATCGACTGCCCGATCGACTACCAATGGTAAAAAATATAACCGTTGGGCAAAGTCGGTCAACTGGTCAGTTGACTGATCGGGGAAAAACCGCACACAAAAAGTGTATGTTTTGAAATTGATATTTAAAGCGTGTGTGTTTTGACTACCTCGATACTTCCGTTATAGCATAGAGGCTAAAACGAGTCGAATCCACAAGGACGGGAGGATATAGAAGCTTTACTGGTTGATTCATGTGTATATTAAAAGTTCTTCAATGTTTGATAGAATGAAAAGAAAGGAAAACAAAGAATGAAAAAGAGAAGTACGGTGAAACACAAAGAAGTGAGAAACATAGAAAAGAAGATATTTGTGATTTTTGATATTTCTAAAATAAAGTAAAAAAGAAAGAAAACTCATGGCTACTAACTACTAATGACTCCACCAACATGCTAACCTCTTAGTGATAGTTGCCTCACACGTATCATTGGCCATCACTAGTCCTTAGTTCAAGAGCGTTTCGAAGCATGACCCATATATAACTCATCACATCCCTACTCAACAAAGAAGTGCAAGCTACACTTAAACAATCAAAACTCAATAAAAGTAAGTATGGAGTAAAGTAATGTTAGCTTATTAGAGACTTAGGAAGTAAGAGTGTTAGATCTATCATCATGAGTCATCAATGGCTCTTACAAGAGCTAAGCCAAGTAGAGGCTATTAGATTCATGTGGATTATCAAATAAGAAGTTAGTAAGTTAGTGATTAGTAGTTAATTGCCATGAGAAAAAATTAGCTAAACATGTAAAAGGAGTTAGAGAGAAGAAAATAAACAGAGGTAAAGAGAGAACCTTTCATAGATTATCACCTTCTATTACAAGAACTCTTACTTTCCAACCATATGCCACTCTCTCTTATTACAAGATCTACAAGAAATAAAAAATACAAAGAAAGAAGAAGAACAAACCTAAACTAAACTACCCTAAGCTAGAACATGAAAAAAAAACTACACTACTCTCTGTATATCTCCTCTCTAAAAAACACCAAGGGGTATTTATAGGCACCAGGGGAAAGGGGGCAAAGGGCAAACCCTGGCCCAAAGTACGGGCGCGGCCATGCCAGTACGAACGCGGCAAAAGCCGAGCTTTCGTAGCTTTTCTAGAGTCGTGCGCGGCGCTTTCTGTCGCACGTTGTCCCGTCTGTCCCTATCAGTTGCAGGTCTCGCTTTCTGGTTTTAAGCCCCTAGTTTTGACGAATCAGCTCTCCAAAGTCAATGACTCTACTATAGGCCTTTAATCACCCATTAAATGGTGATTTAGGATCTTCTTCTTCATTGCCCACCATGGACCTAGAAACATGCAAGAGAGGTATTTTAGCAGAATTTAATATTAAATAAATGTGAAGATATGATATGAAATATGTAGTTTTAGAGACTAATCATTGACCGTTCCCCAACAGAGAGCAAAGTGTTTAAAGTCAGTCAACTGGCCGATCGCTCAACATGCACAATAGCTTACTTGTTCACTTCGGTCGACCGCCCGGTCGACTGACCCTGAGCAAAAGGCAGGGTCAGAAATCTATTTTGAAAATTGTTTTGACTTTGGGACATATTTTTCAATAAATACGTACAAAATATTGTTCTTTGAGAAATGATGAAGTTCAAAAATGTGTGATCAAATATCAACACAAACCAAACAAATAGAGCTCATATTTTGTAGAAAAATACTCTCTTTTTAAATATTCGAAAATTTTCCAAAATAGAAACTTGTTTAAAACAAAACTTATTTTGCTATCTTTTGAAATCCATATTCAAAATCCATGAAATCAAAAAGTTATTTTGTGTGTGTGTATGAGTCAATCTCACCAGCTCACCAATACTCCACTTCTTGATTTTAACAATCTAAAAACCTATACAAAAGAAAGAAAAATCTTTTCTTGGCCAAAGTAGACTCCTTGAGCTTGTATCTTTAGAATGAGTTCTTCAACTTGATTTAGGTAGTCTATCTCTAGGAACACCATCTTAAGGACTTCATAAACTTGTGAGTCCTCATGAAGAAGCCACACTCAATTTAGATTTATCTTTTTACCTGAAGCTTGTATAGATTAAAATATTAGATCAAATAACCTCATGTGATTATCATCATCAAAAATAGGGCTAATGACCTTTGGGCTAACAATCTCCCCCTTTTGATGATGAAAAAACACATAGAGTTATTTTAAATAATATTGGAAGAGGCTTCAAGTGAAGCTCCCCTAACGATGTGCATGTACTAAAAAATGAAGCAATATAGGGATTACAACATGCAAATAAGATATTTTTATCAATCTAAGCATAGTTATATGATATTACACCAATGAAGCTCTATGCAATTACCAAGACATTATGCATAACAAGATATGATAGTTAAGTTCATATGCATAAAGATTTTCCGCCAACCATCCATAGCCCCAACCTCCATAGTCAAAATGATCATTAATCGATGACATATATTGTATATATATTGTCACATTATTATGTTTATTATCTAATAAATCCTATTAATAAGTCTTATTTTTTTAATAAAATGCAAGCCCATTGCTAAAGGAAAGGGAAGAGAAACGAGCCCAAAAGCCCATCAAAATTCTGATTTAATTCAGAATTAATTTGAAATCAGAAAATCAGGGCAGATTATGGAAAATTAGAGAAGTTAAAAACCGGTTAAAAAAAATCTTTCCAAATTAATTGGTTAAAGCCAAATATCAAAAGCACTTCGTCAAATCCAGGAGCTGAAATGGGAAAATCAGTAAGAGATAAAGGGATATCACTAAACCAGGGATCACCACACCCCGGGTGTGGCCACACCCAGGCCGCAAAAACGCGGCCAAATCCATGTTTTTGTGGCTTTGTTGAGGTGGTTGGGGGAGCGTTTGCTCACCTATCTTCGTACTCTCTCCCCCGTTTAGGTTTTCCCTATAAATACTGCATTTATCAGAGAAAAAGGGAGCAAAAATTAGTTTAAGCTTTTTCTCTTTGTTTTTAGGATTTAGGTTCTAAGTTACATAGTATTGAGAAGTTGTATCTCTGTTTTTAATTCATTGTTCAGTCCAGCTACAAGTGAGAGAGAGGAAAAGAGTGATTATAATCTGAAGTTGAAGTAACATCAATAAAGGTTCAAGGCTTCTCTTCTTCTCTAATTCACAGGTATGTGTTATTTCATTTATATGTCTTGTTTTACTTTAATCATGAGTAGCTAAATTTATTTTTCTAGGCTCACTATCATCTCTCTCTTTGATGCCTCTTGTTTTGAATGGTTTTGATGTAAAGAACCAATAGAATCATATGTATGCCTTAAACTTAGCGTTTCTTCTTTGAAAGTATTCTTAAAGGCACATAAGGATGGGTTCGGATTTCTAAACTTCTATTGTTTTTAAAATATCACTTGAACTTGTTTTATTTCATACTTGAAAGATAACTTGATGATTTAACATTCAGTTCAAGAGGATTTCTTAAGAAAAAGAGTTAAACTTTTCCAAACAATCTTATTTGCTTTGCTTAAGACTTTCGAAACTCAAGCTTAAGTTTTTGCCTATGATCAAGTTGAGGCACTGAGAATTTTAAGAGAACAACACATCGTTGAGTAGTAAGATAGTGAGCCCAGATCTTTTTCATTTATTAAAAATAACAAATTAATCTTCAACCCTTTTTAAAATCATCTTTTTCAAAGCCTTCTCTAAGTTTTCAAATTTTCTTTTAATCACTTCCTTATTCTCCATTCTCTTTTTAATATAAAAAACACCAACACCATTCTTTATTCTTTAACAATTTATCGAAAAGCTTCCATCGCATTTCTCCTCGTGAACACAACCCATTAGCCCAAAGCTAGACGATATCTCTCACTGCTTTCACTTTGCAGCCAATTTTTGGCGCCGTTGTCGGGAGGGAACGGTGTAATTATTTTCTGATAAGTTTGGTATTTTGTTTCAGAGCCATCAAGAAGTCAGATTTAGCATTCAAGCTTTGCAGGAGAAGACTTGCTATTCTGTGCCCCTACTCTCAAAATAAGAAATAGAATTTCAAGAGATTACAGCGTAAAAGCTTGAAATTTTTTTGAACTACTAAATTTTTTTTTGCAGGACATATTGCTTTGTAAACATATAATTTTTGTGTGTTATTTTTGCTATATCTGATATTCACACTCTCTATTTTTAATCCAACAGTAATCTGATTGATTGCCAGTTGCTTGAAAAACGTTTAGACTTGCATTTTAGGCATTTGTCTAATTACATTTATTTTACAATTATTGTTGAAGATAGCTGGAGACAAGGTACATATGCATAGCATATAGTTTAGAAAAAATTCTTGGGTGATTATTTGCTTGTTGAATTTTACTTTTCTATATCTTGCACACTTTGCACAATCAATCTTAAGGGCAAAACCCAAAATAAGATAAGGTGGGGAAGTCATTACCCTTCCTTAGCCCACAAATCATCTTCAATCACGCACAACCTAAGCTTAATTTAAAATTTAATAGATTTTGACCTTAGGGACATCTCGAACTCATTAGAAGATTATCCTCAGGGAAAAGGTGTTAGAATTTGACTCCTGCCAAATCAGTGTTTAAGGACAGAGATTGAGGGGCGAAACCCCAAAGGCTGGTGGTTTGGCTTAATTAGGCTCGTCGCTTTTGCGCGGATACCTCCCACCAATCTTGCCCTAACCTAATTGATTAGCTTGTGATCAAAGTCTGCATTATACCTCCTGTGGACAATCAACCGGTTAGGAGTTGTTTAGGTCAAGGTTACCTTAGACTAGGCTTGGTTATTTCTTTTTTTGACTATTAGTGAACTTGTTTGTGATAGTGTTTGTGTATGCAAGTATGGTCAAGAGACCCTAATTCATCTAAGTTAGTTAGAAACACATCACCTTCCAAGTTTAAACCAAGATCAGATCCTGTTATGGCTTAACCGACGTCTTTGCAGGATAGGTTCTATCCCATTAGAACTACACTTTCATCTTCCATCCAATTTCCATCGGTTGGTGAACACAATTTTAAGCTCAAGCCTCAGTTCATTAACACACTCTCCAAGTTTCATGGCTTAGAGTCCGAGGATACTTATTTCTTCATAAGAGATTTTGAGGAAGTATGCTTAATGATGAAAATCTCTCACCTTTTAGATGATGCTATTAGGTTGAGATTTGTCTCATTTGCTCTTAAGGACTTAGCCAAGAAATGGCTTTACAGCTTAGTGACCGGCTCTTTCACATCATTGGATGATTTTATTAAGGTCTTCTTGAAAAGATTCTATCCAATTCATAAGACCGCTCTCATTAGAAAGAACATCATGCAGTTCAAGTAAGAACCTAATGAAACATTTTGGAAGTACTTTGAACGCTTCAAAGACCTTCTTGTCCAATGTCCTCATCATGGAATGGAGAAATGGAGACAATGTTAAATTCTTTATGATGGTTTATATTACTCAACTGAGACCCTCTTAGAAACCATATGCCAAGGGGGATTCTTTCAGAAGGATGAGAATAAATGATGGATTTATATGAAGATCTAGTGATCGGTCATATATATTGCATATATATTGTCACATTATTATATTTATTATCTAATAAATCATATTAATAAGTCTTATTTTTCTTTATAAAATGCAGGTCCACTTCTAAAGGAAAGGAAAGAGAAACGAGCCCAAAAGCCTATCAAATTTTGATTTAATTCAGAATTAATTCAAAATCTGAAAATCAGGGCAGATCATGACAAATCAGAAAGGTTAAAAACTGGTTAAAAATGAATCTTCCTAAATCAAGTGGTAAAACTAAAGATCAAAGGCCATTTTGTCAAATCTTGGAGCTGAAACGGGAAAACCAGTAGGAGATAAAAGTGTATCACCCCAACCAAAGAAGACCCACTAACCAGGTGTGGCCACTTGGCCACACCATGGCCACGAAATCGCGGCCAAAGCCATGTTTCTGTGGCTTGGTTATTTCTGTTGGGGGAGTATTTGCTCCCCCTATCTTCGTACGCCCTCCTCCGTTTGGTTTTCACCTATAAATACTGTATTTTTCTAAGAAAAAGAGGCCGAAAATTAGTTTAAGTTTTTCTCTTTATTTTTATAGTTTAGGTTCTTTGTTAGATAGTATAGAGAAGTTGTATCTCTGTTTTCAAATTTTTAGTTCAGTCAAAATACCAATGAGAGACAGGAATAGAGTGATTGTAATCTAAGGAATGAAGTGACATCAATAAAGGATCAAGCTTTCTCTTCTACTACTCCAATTCATGGGTATGTCTTATTTTACATCATTCATGAGTAGCTAAATTTATTTTCTGGGCTCACTATCATCCTCTCTGTGATCTCTCTTGCTTTGAACGATTTTTGATGTAAAGAATCCAACGGTATCATATGTATGCTTTAAACTAAGCCTTTCTTCTTTGTTCTTAAATGCACATGAAGATGGATTTGGATTTCTAAACTTCTATTTCTTTTAAAATATCACTTGAACTTGCTTTTATTTCATACTTAAAAGAAAACTTGATGATTTAACATTCAGTTCAAGAGGATTTCTTAAGAAAAAGAGTTAAACTTTCGTAAAAAAATCTTATTTGCTTTGCTTAAGACTTTCGAAACTAAAACTTAAGTTTTTGGCTATGATCAAGTTAGACACTAAGAATTTCAAGAGAAAAACACATCGTTGAGTAGAAAGATAGTGAGCCCAGATCTTTTTCCTATATTAAAAATCACCAAACAATCTTCAACATTTTTTAAAGATCATCTTTTCCAAAACCTTCTCTAAGTTTTCAATTTTTCTTTTAATCATTTCCTTACTCTCTTTATTTCAATATAAAAAAGAAAAAGAAAAACACCACCTTTCTTTGTTATTTAACAATTCATCAAAAATCTTCTATCGCATTCCTCCTCGTGGACATGACCCGTTAAGCCCAAAGCTAGACGGTAATTCTCATTGCTCTTTCAATTCACAATCAAATTTTGGCACCGTTGCTGAGGAGGGAACGGTGTAATTATTTTCTAGCAAGATTGGTGTTTTGTTTTAGAGACGTCAAGATTCAGATTTAGCACTCAAGCTTGGTAGGAGAAGACTTACTATTCTATACGCACTCTTGAAAGTAGGAAAAAGAACTTCAAGAAATTGCAGTGCAAAAGTTGAAATTTTTGTTGGACTACTAAAAACGTTTTTTTTGCAGGCATATTGCTTGCAAAAATAAAGTTTTGAGGGTTATTTTTTTTGCTATATCTGATATTCACACTCCCTATTTTTAATCTAACAATAATCTAATTGATTGCTAATTGCTTAAGAAATATTTAGACTTACATTATAGGCATTTGTCTAATTACGTTTCTTTTACGATTACTGTTGAAGATAGCTGGAGACAAGGTACGTATGCATAGCATATAGTTTAGAAAATATTCTTGAGTGATATTTCTTTTAAATGTTACTTTTCTATATCTTGCACACTTTGCATAATAAATCTTAAGGGCAAAACTCAAATCAAGATAAGGTGGGAAAGTTATTACCCTTCCTTAGCCCATAAACCATCTCCAAGCACCCACAACCTCTGCCTAATTTAAAATCTGATAGACATTGGCCTTAGGGACATCTTGAACTCATTAGGAGATTATCCTAAGGGGGAAGGTGTTAGAATTTAACTCCTATCAAATCAGTATCTAAGGAAAGGGATTGAGGGGCGAAACCCCAAGGCTAGTGTTTGGCTTACTTAGGTCCGTCGCTTGCGCAGATGCCTCCCACCAATCTTGCCCTGACCTGAATGATTAGCTTGTGGTCAATGTTTGCATTATACCTCCTGTGGACAATCAACCAATTGGAGTTGTCTAGGTCAAGATTACTTTAAACTATTCTTGGTTATTTCCTCTTGTTGACTATTTGTGATTGTGTGTGTGATTGTGTTTGTGTATGCAAGTATGGTCAAGAGCCCTAATTCATCTAGGTTAACTAGAAACACATCACCACCCAAGTTCGAACCAAGACCAGATTCAGTTATGGCTCAACCGACATCTTACAGGATAATTTCTATCCCATTAGAACCTCACTTCCATCCTGCATCCAACTTCCATCGGTTGGTGAAAACAACTTTGAGCTTAAGCCACAGTTATCAACACACTTCCCAAGTTCCATGGCTTAGACTCCGAAGATACGCATTTCTTCATAAGAGAATCTGAGGAAGTGTGCTTAATGATGAAAATCTCACACCTTGTAGATGATGCTATTAGGTTGAGATTTGTCCCATTTGCTCTTAGAGACTTAGCCAAGAAATGACTTTATAGCTTAGCGGCCGGCTCTATCACATCCTGGGATAGTTTCATTAAGGTCTTCTTGAAGAGATTCTATCCAATTCATAAGACTGCTCTCGTTAGGAAAAACATCATGTAGTTCAAGTAAGAACCTAATGAATCATTTTGGAGGTACTTTGAACGCTCAAAGACCTCCTTGTCCAATGTCCTCATCATAAAATAGAGAAATGGCGACAATGTCAAATTCTTTATGCTCAACCAAGACCCTCTTAGAAAGCATGTGCCAAGGGGATTCTTGCAGAAGGATGAGAAGGAAGGATGGGATTTATATGAGAATCTAGCTGAAAAGACCATCCAATGGGAACCAACTAGTGAAGCTCTAGGAATTCAAACTCCATCTCTTCAAAAGGAGGTCTCCATTCAATTAAATCATCCATAGCTAATGAGGCAAAGTTAGCTAACCTAGCGAGAAGACTGAAAACTTTAGAAACTAAGGAATCAAGTCCAATCAATCAAGTCAGCCCAAATCAAATTCTAACACCGGGTTGTACTTATTGTCAAGCCATGAATCATGTGTTTGAGGAGTGTCCTTTGTTTCAAGCTCAACAACATTTTTCAGAAACGATAAATGTGGCCTTTTCAAGGCCGAACAATGATCCTTACGCACCAAACATACAATCCTGGATGGAGAAATCACCCAATTTTCATGGAGCCAACACAACAATGACCACCCATGGTCGAACCATACAAGCCACTTCCATCATTCCAATAATTCTTCCAATCATCAACCCAACTTTCCAGATTACCCTCACAATTCTCTCAACAATTTTTCAAATTATCAACAAAACTTTTCCAACCAAGCTCCACCATCTTCCTTTCAAAATTCTCAACTTGAAAGGAGAATGACTGATTTTGAGAGAAATATGAAAAGGTACATATAGAACTAAGATTCTCTCATGCAAACAATACAGAGGCTAGAGGGTCAAATGAGCCAATTAGCCAATCCACAGAATGATGAGGCAAAAGGGTACCTTTCCCAATCAACCAATTATGAATCCTAGGAATTCTCAACAAGCTCATTTGGTGAGGATCAATCATTAAATTAATGTAATGTGTTCATACATTGAGATCGGGAAAAAAAGTTGATAATCAAGTGTCAACACCACCCAACCCCAGTCAGCATATTCACACTCAAGCATCCACCTCATCTAGTCCCAATCCTTTCAAATCTGATGAATTTGAAATAGATAAGTCAATCAGCCAAGTGTACAAGCCTATAGTACCATTCCTAATAGGCTAAAGAACAATAAGCAGAATCAACACATGGATAAAATAATTGAGATCTTCAATCAAGTGAAGATAAATGTGCCACTCCTTGATGCCATCCAACAAGTCCCATCCTATGCAAAATTTCTTAAGGACAATTGCACCAAGAAAAGAAAGACTAATGTATCCAAAAAAGTCTTCTTAGCCACTAACATTAGTGAGATACTGTCGGGTCGATCCCTATCAAGTACAAGGATCCGGGTTATCTCACCATTACCTATACTATAGGACAAGCCCAGATTAGTCATGCACTTCTTGACTTGGGAGCAAGTATCAACCTGCTTTCATTCTCAGTTTATCAACAACTCGGGTTGCGATCTTAGTCTAACTCGAGTCACAATCCAACTGGCTGACCGTTCTGTGAAAGTTTCAAAAGGAAAAAATTAACGATGTCCTTATCCGGGTCGGAGAGTTTATCTACCCAGTTGATTTCATAGCTCTTGAGACACAAACCTGTGTCCAATTTAGGGCTCAAACTCCTATTATTATAAGGCGCCCATTCCTTGCTACTGCCAATACTATTATCAATTGTAGGAATAGGTCTATGAGATTAATCTTTGGGGACATGACTAGAAAAGTCAATGTCTTCAACCTAGAAAAACAACTCGCAAGATAAGGACCAAACATTTAAGGTAAACTTTGTTGAAAATAATTGTGATGAAGAAAGTGAAGGTATAGAGAATGAGTCTTGTTTCTTAATGAATTATTTAAAAATGAATGCGATATCTTAATGAGAAGGCATATGTCAGAGATCCTAATTTTAGATTCCCCTTAAAAAAAGGAATTAATTTGAATATCTTAACTTTCAATGAGCCAATTAATAATATGTCGCATAAGAATATAATTCAAGAACCTCCAATTGACCTACTCTTTGAAAACCTCTTCGAAGAAGAAACTCATGTATTTGGATGAACCGACTAGGGTTATTTTGGTTAAATACACACCTTCAGGGGAAAGTGTTGACATAAGTTTTGAGGAGCTGTATAGAACTGAGACAGAATTCTTATGCATTCAAGTGAGAAAGTTCCAACTGAGAAGTGTGATGATGATCAATTTTTGAATAATGGACATAGAAATATGAGGAAGAAAAGCTTAAAGAAGGTGAGACTGGGAGGAAGCGAGCTAAAATGATAAAAAGATGGCCTCCCCACTATACCCTATAAAGAGAACCCACTGGAATGATGGGGAGAGAGAGCTAGAGGGATGAGACCGAAAAAGATCTAGGTGTGGGAGAAACATGATATTGTACATATTTTTTGTATAATATATAGCACCTCTTTTACATTCCATTTCATGCATCTATACATTTCTTTCATACATTGGGAACAATGCATGAGATAAGTGGGGGGGAGCGCTTTAACATGAATAATATAAACCAAAAAAAAGAAAAAAAACAAAGAAAAAATATATAAAAACTTTTTGAAAGAAAAGAACAATATTTTATTTATTTTTTTAAAAGAAAATAAGTCAATTTTAAGGAATAGGAAAATCATAATTAGGATTTATTATACTTGGTCAAAATAAGATGAC